>CM061043.1:50480349-50604196 GCA_030762985.1 Adelphocoris suturalis | reverse complement strand
AAGTACCTATTAGTGTATCACTGGTACGTAGATGCTTAATTTCATCTCTTAAATTACTCCCAAGTCTAGCTATAGGTAGCGAAAGCATTGTTTTCGATTTTGAGAGATGGAAAAGTTTTAGTATCCAAAAATCAAACGGTTGTTGTTTTTTTACAGTGGTATAATTTTACTTTTTCAGCATTCTGAAAAACTTTCTTTCCGTGACTTTCGGTACGTGGGTGTGTGTGTGTCAGTGATCTGCGTAGAAGGGCCATTTAACACAGGAATAATACACCTGTTTCAGTCAGTGTTGGGCATAATCTTATCGTCAAATACGAATACGGTTGTAATCGCAATAATTTTTCGTTGATTCTGAGTCAACTGCGATTATATTCGTATTCATGTAATCGTATTCGTCTGTCGGCGATTACACGAATACAACCCATAAAAATGCGTTACGGTCATCAATTTCATTAGGGCATCCCTCCTATGATATGCGAAGCCTTGCTAATATTACCTAGCTTCAGAGGAGCGTCCTGATGAAATATATTTGAGCAAATAGGCTAGGCTTCAATCGTTGAAGTCGCTTTAAGGACGTCCCTCTGAAGCTAGGTAATATTAACAAGGCTTCGCATATTATAGGAGGGATGCCCTACTGAAATTGATGACCGTGACTTATTTTTATGGATTGTATTCGTGTATTCGCCGACAGACAAATACGATTACTCGAATACGAATATAATCGCAGTAGACTCAGAATCAACGAATAATGCGATTAAGTACAATCGTATTCGTATTCGACGATAAGATTATGCCCAACGCTGGTTTCAGTGAACATTTTTAAAATTTATTGTACTGATGCTCCTCCTAACAAAGATTTTTCCTGACCCACGGGCATTCTCCAGTCCCGCCACCTATTTTGCGGTTGCTTAGCCGACGGGATGCCCACGTTTCCTCCGCTCTAACCGCCTCCCCAAAGCTCCAAGAGCCATCGAGTCCTTTTGTTATGTACAACATTTTCGAAATACTAATGACGTCCGGGAACCCCAGCCTTCCACCCCCTTGAAAACGAACCATTGTTGGAAGGCTAAGGGAGCTGAATACGGGGAAATAAATATTAATTTCCAAGGCGGACCTTCGGGCTCGCTCCACAGACGAGCCCTTCGCCTCCTTTTCATAACACAAAAGAAAACATCAAATATTCAACATCCCGGAGGTTACATTAGGTAAGGCAATTTTTATCGCTTGAGTTCATTCCCACTGGGCTCATCAGCATATTATAAATCTCTTCCTTCCTCAAATGATTCAAGAATTTTCAGCTAAGTAACTCACGTCGGATATGAGTAAATTTCAGTGTAGCTGCTTTAAACTTCCGCATCTCTTGATTTAATATATTTATGATACTATTACCTACTTTTCCAACTGAGGAAGACATTTGAAAAGGAAGAACTTTATTCGAAAAGCAGTTGAAAAAAGCTTCAGCGTGATTTTTGGTGTACTGAAACGTAAAATGGAAATGAGGGTATGTGGGTTGGGGGATCTTGCGCTGCATGGGTGTGTGTGGTGTGCGAATTGTTATTCTCAATGGATTGTATTGTTGAAGTGTCACTGATTGGTTCAAGCTTCATCTACCCGATAAACTCAAACGTAGATTACTGGAAATAAACCACGTAATTCTGCACCAGCTATGTAATTTTGATTCTATTTATTCATGTGTGTTTCTTGTAGGTACATAGAATTATTGATTCCCCTTAGCGTACAATCTGTGAAATTAACTAAAATCGAAAGATAACAAAAATTGGCGGTGTATAATAAGAAGAAAACAAATTTGGAAATAATAAGATCAAAAGAAAACAATTTATGTATATAATAAGAAAAAAATTATATTTATAATAATAAGAAAATAAGATCAAAAGAAAATAATTTGTGTAGAAAATAAAATTAATGGTGATTAGCTATTAGTGGGGTATTTGGAAACGAAACATTGCCTGTACTACTAATTGTTTGTAAGGAAGGAGAAGATGATAGCCAGAGTTGTTAGATAATGACTACTTTGAGTGATGATTACTTTTTTAATTACTTCTCTCAAATGCAATACAATTAGTATAGTGAGTATGATTAGGTATTAGGGATTGGGGTTTTAGCAATTGCTTATTGTAACTAAATGTAATGGTAATGGGTTTTTCAATTACCAGTACTTGTTATTGGGAAAGTAATGGGTCTTTCCAATTACCCATTACAGAAAAGGTAATGGATAACGGGAATGGACTTACCCCCCATTCTCATTACAAGAACGTTTGCTCTCATGCACCGTGTGAGGGTGTGTGAATGCGCGCATATGTTTGTAATGTGTATGTATGTATACATATGTATATATATGGGAATGGGGGTAGTTCTATTCCCATTAACCATTATCTTTTCTGTAAGAGGTAATTGGAAAGACCCATTTCATTCCCTCAACAAGTAATGGTAATTGAAAAAAACCATTACCATTACATGTAATTGGAATTAGTAATGGCTTCAAACCATTCTCATTACATGGATGGTAATGGTAATTGCAATTACTTTCTTCCTGAAGTAATTGGAAAAAGTGATGGTCCTTTTTTAACAATTCTGATGATAGCAAGAGAATAGAAATATAAATTGAAAGGAAAGATAGTAAAAGAAAAGATGAGGAGGAAGATGATGGTTTTAGGAGGAATCCTGGTTATGGAAAACTTCGGTTGACTGAATCCTGAATGATCCACGAGTGGGGATTGAACGAACCCCCAATGGTAACTAGTTTGTTTTCTAATTGTTTTAGGAAATGCAATTTGCTCCATTGATCCAAATACAATTTTTGCTTTTGGTTCTCGCTATCTAATGAGTTTTGTAGCACCTATTGTGCTCCCACCTGTTCTGATGCTGCCGCTAACCTCAGTAAGTTCTAGTTTTGTTTTATCAATTTTAACTTTTAGCTTTAGCTTAGTTACTACATACCGCCATATGTTTACCATCCGCGGTAATTTACCAGGTTATTTGTTGTTGTAGCCCCCTTGATGATGGTCATGGAGTGACCGGAACGTCAGGAGACATTATAATTAATAAAATTAATAATTTTATTATTAATATTTTTCCTTCCTTGGGCTGAATCCCGGCTATACATAATATCAATGATAAAGAGTTCCACAATCTACCACCAGCCACACGAAAACTGGTTTTAAATTTTTGACGCTCAGCTCTGACGAGCCTCACTGGGGACGGTCCAAACGAACCTAAATTCTTCAAGTAGTTGGGGGGGGGGGGCTCATATGTTCATTAGGGTGAAGAAATTTAAAATGAAACGTGAGGCGTCGAGATTTAATATATGTTATGAAACTGCATCCCAAACGAGAAAATGAATGCCCTGAAATGTTCCCCTGAGGTTTAAGACAGTGTATATACCTCACGCAGTTATTGAATGTTACTGATATACTTCTTCGGCTTGTTGAATCGAGGGAGAGTCCAACCAGAACATATCTATTTGTCATGATGAGCAGAATTGAGCCTTGATAAGACGCTATTTGGAGCTAAGAGGGGTAAAATATGAAAGCTTTCTCATTGAATGAAGAGGAGCATAAATATTTTGACATGCAATATCAATATAGGGCTCCCAGGATAAGTCATATGAAAGGGTAATTCTTAAGTTTTTACTGATAAGGAGAGTAGGATTAACATATAATTTAAAACAATTAGAAGCATAGTATTAATATTTAGTTTGGAGTTGGAAACTAAATTGGAATTTTGGAATTTTGGAAGTTGGAATTAATGCCTGTGTTTTTTGCGTTCAGAATAATTTTACCAATGCAATGAGTTTGAATAGGTAGAAGTTACTGCAGCAAAAATCTCACAAAACAATAAAAAGTGAGGCTCAATGGCAAAAAATAAAACAAAATTAAACTAAATAAAATACAAATTAAATAAAATCCAATGTACCAGGGATTGAAGCATGTGCCCAGCAGACCAGGGGGAGGGGGAGGGATAAATCTCGTTTTGCGCAAATGGGGGAGGCAGGACTAAATTACACCCAAATCCTAAGTTCGAATCCCAGTGACCAGTATTGGAGTGGTGGGGGGTGGGGGGGTTAAGAACGTTTAAACAATCTCGCCTGTATCGGGGAAGGTTTAGGCCTCCAGTTGCAGTCTTGGGGGCGGTCATTGCCTCTGAAAATACTTAAGCAATCAATCACTCCCCTGGTTCTATTTTCTGTTCTCTCGCATTCTAGTCCCTTTCATCGCTCTTATTGCTATGGTTGGGAAAATATTACTGTGGTCTGAACTGCCCCCATCCATCCCTAAACGTCCTAATTATATTTTCCCAATGGAAAAAAATCCAAAAAGTCTTGACTTCTCATTACGAAAAGGTGGTGAGAAACAATAAGCTGGTGATCAGAGAGATATGAATCAACAGCGCACTGACGGAGATTACCGAGAAGAACCGGCTAGTTCCAAGTCTTAACTCCGCAGACGGAGAACCTATCATCCATCGATCGCTACCCTTAATTAAACCAGGAAACAGGTGGAAAATTCCTGAGGGTTGACGGACAATTTATGCAGTACATGTTTGGTGTTAATGGTACTTTTCAATTCAGTGGTAACAAAGGTAAGGTTAAAAGATAACAGATCTGTACAGCGTATAGTTACACATTGAACAGGAATGTGTAGAGTTTGAATTGAGTGCTGTACTGATAATGTACCAAGTGTCGTCGATTCACTCAAGCACAGCTCAGCAAGAAACTGTAGAGACGTGGAGAGAAATTTCTGACAAACGATGAAAATTGGTGGAGCGCATCGGGAGGTTGAAGCGAAGGGTGAGACTTTTAGAGTTTGGAATAGTCGCTTTAAGTGCACTGAAATCCGCGGGAGTTGATGACAAGAAAGAAAAAAGAGGCTCTGGAGAACCCAAGCGTGATAATATTGTTACCTGTGGAAGAAAACCGTCCAGGAAAAGCGGGGTCTTGTATGGCAAGGGAAGGGTGATGACAGAGGCTGGCATAGGGGAGAACAGAAATGGGAACCAGGGGAGTGAGTAATTGTTTAAGAATTGTCAGAGTCCTGCGCGTCGGGTCTTTTCGCTCCCAAAGTGGAGGAAATGAGCGACTGATGGGGGCGGAGGTGCTCCGATGCTGAATGGAGTTTTGATGTTCTTTGGTCTTCGCCACTTACGGGGTCCTTTCGACTTCGCACTTTCTCCCCTTCTTACAAAGAGGGCCCGTTGGAATTACGGCAAAAGCGGATATAAATCTGAAACCAACCGAGAAATCATGGTGGAAATTACATGGTTTCGATGGACAGCTCCAACTGTCAGTTGGTAAAGCAATTAGCGACTTGGATAGTTTTGTAAGTATTTAGTTCCATAAAAGTTTCATGTGGGTTTGATGGATATAACAAAGGTGATAAGAAGAACCATATTGACACTGCTTACTGTATTGACCGATTCATCAGGAGAGTAGATGCATTAAAAACCACCTGGGCACACTATATGTCATGGAAGAACATATGCAGTATACGTTCGTAGATTTTCTTCAAGTCCTGGTATTTGGCACTAGAAAGCAGACGTTACAATGAAAATTCGCTGAAAAAGTTGGTTTTCATTCACAGTTTTCCCAATGTTTGGCTGTCTGAGAACTACAGCTGGCTCCAATCACTAATTTCGTGCGCATTTAAATTGCTTTCCAACACGTTTTTACGCGCTATTACTCGCGAATAATGTTCATTATCCATAATTTATTCCCCTGGTCCCTTTCTGTGTTCACTGCCACGCTTGCTACTCTTTCCTCCCTTCTTATACCATTTCAGAGCTCTCGCTCCCTGGACGATTTTCTCCCAGAGATAACAATATTATCGCGGCTCGGTTTTCCAGAGCCCCCCTTTTTTCTTCTCATCGTCAGCTCTCGAGGATTTCAGTGCACTTAAGCGGCAATTCAACACTAAGCGCCTCGTCCGTCTCATCGATCGCCGGATGCGCTCAACTAAATCTCAGACATTTCTAACTAATTTCCCACCGTGTTTCTATGGTTCTGGTTGAAGTGAGCCATCCAATAGTTACGTACAGGTTACGTGGCTTACTATTTTATTTATACTGTGTTGGGAAGTAAGTAGGGAGTTGGTCTGACCTCCAGTCTTTTTCTTTATGTAGGTATTGCCACAGTCCTTGGAAGGAGCAGAAATCTTTTTGGAAGTAAGCTGGCCATGATATTTCCAAAATAGTAATGGAAAACATATTTTCTGGTTTGTCAGATCCAAATTTATGTAATATGTACCCAACCAATCAAATTAGATTGCTGATTTTGAGTTTTTACCAAGTTGTCCATATATGACCTTAGGTTTTGCATGAAATAGTGACTTTTTAATGATTGACATCTGGACTTTTCTGGAGATAAAACTGTAACAGGGTTTTTGACTATCCATTCAGATATGTCTAGCACTTCTGGAGGCAGTAACTCAAGACTAACTATAGATTTATCGTCTGGAATGAAACACGCACACACACAAACACACACAAACACACACACACACTTTTTTTTTTTTTTTTTTTTTTTTTTTTTTTTTTTTTTTTTTTTTTTTTTTTTTTTTTTTTTTTTTTTACAAAACTCCCCTTAAAGGCGGAGGGGGCACACTATTAAATTGAAAAATAAACAAATAAATAAAATAGTGGGGAGGAAGCCCAGGTTTACCCGACGCCGGCTCTAGGGATAAGGGAAGTTGCAGGACGAGGAGGAAGAATGGGATGAAAGGAAGTGCCCCTATAGAATGACCACCAGTTCAAGTAAGAACCCCTCAGGACGCGGGTGGTGATACCACGGAGTACTCCTGCAGAGATGCCCAACTCGAGTAACTCCGTGGCGCTTTTCCCGCACCACACCCCGCGCCATGACAAGGTCGCAGCCATGACCTTGATGTTATTAGGTGCCACTCCTTTTAGCTCAGATATCGCCCGTCGCAGATCGTTTCTATCATATTTACTTTTCTTAGCCCGCCAGGTCTGCTCCATGTCCACGCTGCCACTGACAACCTGGACATCCAGGATAATGGCAGACCCATCGGGCTTGACAGCAACGATATCTGGCTTCTTGCCCCGGTCACTCGGCATGTGATATAGTCTCTCTCTCTCAACAGCCCAACCGCTGGATGACAGAGCGCCTGCTATCTGCTTGGCAACCGCATCATGACGGAGAATGCGGCCACCGTGAGTACGAGGACACTGCTGCACTACATGATACAGGTTCTCATTTTTACCCCGACAGGCACGGCAAAGGGTATCCACTGTCCCGCGACTACTCCTCGAACACCTCACCGAGGTGGCCAATGTGGCCACCCGGACGGCATGAAAATGGCTGTAGTCGCGGGCCCCAATGCCCTCTGAAGCCCATTCCACCCACTGGGAAGAAATGGGGGATTCAGAGCACTGTCGGAGTTCCTTACCATCTACTGACTCATGCAGCGCAGCAGCGAACTCAGCAGATGAGCTGGGTTTGGGAGCAGTTGGTGTTGCTCGGTCGCACCACAACAACTGCTGCTTGACAAAGTCAAGGTCAGCAGCAGTGCGGGCGACTTCCCAGCTCGAGCCCCTAAGGGCGAGCAGGCGCTGGCGGCGTAAAGATGGGATGCTGGCTGAGAGAGAGACAATACCGAGCCCACCGGCCTTGACCGGTGCATGGACATAGGCACTTGGGACACCAGGTGGAAAGCCTAGCCAAGAGCGCACAGCAGAACGAACTTCACGATCTAACTCTAGCAGCCTCCCCGCAGTAAGCCTGCCAAAGACTAACCCATAGGTCAGCTTTGGCAGTAAGTACGTGCGAAGGAGGCGCAGCTTCTGCTGTGGCTTCAATGGAGCCTTGGTGATACGAGCTAGTGCTCCACCAAGGTCCACACGGCTTGCGGCAATGGTGGCCACACCCATGAAGTCAACTCCAAGGTACCGCCAAACCTCCAGCACGGATCGGGTGGGGACGGGTGACTGTCCTATGACAAAACACTCCTCATCCACCACCTTCACCTGATGCTGGCGACCCGACGGGACCAAGGAGACTGACCCACACTTATCTGGGTTAACCACCAAACCACACCTGGCTAGCTGCTCAGCAAAGGCATTTAGGGCGATCTGCAAGCCCTCACGGGTTTCGGCGAGTAGGATTACATCATCGGCAAAAGCCAGTGCACCTACTCGCACCCCAGGGGCGAGATCGAACCCTATTTCAGCTGGCAGCTTACCCAAGGCCGTGTCCACGACCAGGTTAAAGAGGAGTGGCGACAGAGGATCCCCCTGGCGTACCCCGCGCCCAATGACAACATCCCCCGACATCTCACCTCGTGCCTCGAGGACCGTCACGCCTTCGTGGTACAGGCGAGCAACATACTCAATTAAACGAGCAGGTGCCCCGACACCACGAAGACAATCGGTCAGGGCAAAATGGCTGACGGTGTCAAAGGCCTTAGCGACGTCCAGAGCGGCAAGATGGAGTTGCCGTTTCTTAATACGGGCCAGCGAAATGACAGTTTGGAGAACTGTAAGGTTCTCCGCTGTGCCATCCGCTGGTCGAAATGCTCTCTGGACGTCACCTATGACACCAGCAGCTTGGAGGCGAGATGCCAGAATCTTTTGGAAATGGCGGAAGACTACAGACGATATAGATATCGGGCGGTAGCCTCCAGGCCCACTTAACCCTTTTTTTGGGATGAAAATTGTCCGGGCGCGGGTCAACGCTTTCGGGGGTCTTCCCGATAAAAGCACCAGGTTGAGGATGAGCAGCTTAACTGTTTTTGGTGTTTTGTTCCAACGTCGGGCAGAAACACCATCAGGTCCAGCAGAAGTGGAGTTCTTGACACGGCACTTATGTGCCTCGTCATGAAGCACCGGCGTGCACATGATGCCGCGCAAGGAATCCCTGGTGGAAGCTGGGGGCACCACCGGCTCACCAGGGTTGTGGCTGGGAGCACTCAAGAGTGGCTCCCAAAAGTCCACAAACTCCTGGAGAGGGGGCACAACTTGCTCATCCCCAGGTCCCTCCAGCACCTCCGCAGCCACACGAGCCGGATGCTTCCTCCACAACTTCTGGACCCGCTGATATTCCCGCCTTCTTGCTTGTTTTGCTGCTCTGCGACCTCCACGAGGCACCAAAGTAGGAGGAACTACTCCCTGATGCCCCGTCACGGTCGCTTCCTCAACCCGTGGGAAGATCCTCTGTATGTAGGCTGCAACCTCGTCCTCGAAGCCTTCAGGCCTCTCAACAGCCCGCCTCACCAGGTCCTGCAGGTAGGCACTCTCATAACCATCAATACGGCCTACCTGCTCCCCGAGCCTCAACACTTCAGTCTTCAAGTCTTCAAGAAGACCGGAGGTCCCGGGGGAGGATTGCTGAACGGCGGGCTGTTGCCCCACACCTGTAGGAGATGCGGGAGAGGCCCCACGGCTATTTGACAGGATTGCATCCCGCACAAGCTGCTTATAGTGGGGCCTCAGGCGAAGAGATTTGATGGCAGAAAGCGTGCGCACGGGAAAACGTTGTTGCAAAAATACATTAATATGACGTACCCCATTGCGCACAGCCTCTGCCTCTTCTGCTGCCATTCGCCGCAAATCCTCAGAAGCATACCTGGGCCGCTCTCGCTCTATGTCAATTGCAGCGTTGGCCTCCACGGGATGCTTCTGCCAGACGTGGGCGCTGAGGCCACGCTTGGAACTGAAGGCTCTCTCACAATGGGCACACTGGTGGGCATTATTCAGGGCAGAGGAAGAGGATGAAGGGTAGGATGAAGAGGATGAAGATGAGGGGGAGGATGACCGACGCCCCTGCCTGGGGCGCCCCCGAGCGCCTCCCCTAGAACCCCGGGTGCCAATGGGCACGCGGGGGTTATGAGGCTCTTGTTGGTTGTGATTCATAACGGGGGAAGCGGGGGATTGTTAGGGACAGGAGGCCCATTGGCATGAGCCGCCCCCCTTATCGCCAGCGGGTCATTTCGCCACCCTCTGTTCACCCAGAGGGTGCCCCGGGTTGCGCGACGGGGACGCATGACCATGACTTGGGTAGGGATATGAAGGAGCTCCGAAGAGATAAAAACACCAACAGTTGCCCTACCCCAGCAACCCTACACACATACACACACACACACACACACACATATATATATATATATATATATATTCCAGCTCTGTGGCACCCGAAACAATGAAAACAGCATACGAAGTGGCACCCTCATTTTTATGGCACCCGTATAAGGGTGCCACATTGTCAACCCCTCATATCTTACCTTAACTTCAACAATAAACACAAAAACGATTTTCTCTATTTAATTTAGGCTCTACTGGATGATAAGGATTCATAATCACAATGTTACATTGATTCAGTGACGAACAAAGAGCCTTTGAAGTTTGAGAGGTGGGTGCCAGTTGAATGGATTATGGATCACAAATATACAGCTGTAGTTCATCGTTTTTCCGCGTGCTTCGCCGCTGTCGGGTGTTTCGTGTATATTATAATATACATAATAATATACACATTCTATTTTGCTTACTGAATGGCTACCGGAGATCTGGCAGGGTCGGCCATTGCTCTAAATAACCTCGTCTTCTCCCCACCTCTTCTCTTTTAAAAAGCAAAGAACTAAAACAACTGGAACGCTGTCTCAGGGTTGGGCGTGCGGTCGGGCGGCTTGAGAGCCTCACCGACCATGTGTTGGACGACTACACAACTACTCCCAGTCAAAAGCACAGGAAAATCTAAATTTTCGTTCGATTTTGATGAAATTTTCAGGGATTGTGTTAGCCTCTTTATGTTCCCCTATGAATTTCATTACAATCGAATCAATAATGACGTGTGAGCAAGCTCAAACGTGAATTCATAAAATAACGTCGATTTTTTACGATCTATAGGTTTGATTTTGTTCAAACCCGGAGGGTAGTTGGCTATACGTATCAGAAATATGCTCTATGAGTTTTATTGCGATTGATTGAGTAATGACCATTGTACATGCGCAAAAATAAAATTGTTTGACACTTGTGAAACTCGGAGACTAAGGGACTGATTTTTATGGAATTTTCTGGTTTTGTGTGGGTTAGCTTCTTGATGGTTCCCTTTAAATTGCATAGTTGTCGGATCAATAATAGGGTGCGCGCATTCGCAAACGTCAGATTCTAACAACGTCGATTCTTTACGATCTATTGGTCTGATTATGTTCAAACTTGGAGGGTAGTTGGGTAGAGGTTTCTAGGAAGGTTTGCCATGCATTTTATCGCCTTATTGATATCAACTTGGTTAACACACGAGAAACTCTGAATCTAATTGACCGAATACTCTCAAGGAGTGTTAGGGGACCCTAGATGATCTTTTATAGTCCTCTTTTACGTAATATCATCCATTTAGGCGAATTTTTGGGACTTTAGAAAATCTGGAATGGAATAGAAAGTTCCAGTTATGCAACAAAAAGTAAAATAAAATTCAAGATCATCTCCACAGAAGTATTTCAAGATGGTACATACGTGATGAAGTAACATCTTTTATGCATTATTCCAGTACCTAGTTATACGTTGCTCAAAAATGGATGATGCGCCGCGAGTGGTCGCGGAAAGTAGGGGGGATACAAGAGCGCATGGGAGCGCGTTCCATTTTGACCCTACTAGTTTACGAATGGCCCAACGCAAACAATCGTTTTTAGGCTCAAATTATTCGTTTTTAAACCAGCTATATTTTGGTTATTAGCAAAATACTTTTAAAATTATCAGGTTTAATTTAAAATAAGGTAAAAACTGAAAAAAATTCCTTTTTTCTTCTGCTCTGTTAACTAGAGACAGGTAATGTGAAACTTTCCGTTTTTATTATTTTATTATTATTAATAATATCTTAATCAGTTATTTATAATTCTCATCACCAATTCCCACATTAATTTATTCATTCACATTTATCACATTCATTTGTGTTAACCTGCTGCGAATGTTGTTTATCTGCAGTCGACTTTTCGGAAGTAGTTCGAAATATTCCCATTTTTTCTATAAAATGTACGGGTTTTCTTTTGCAAAACAGTTTGGTCATCGTGAATATAGTTTTTATGGACTACGATGATTTATTTTCTCCGAAATTGAGATTTAATGTGATAATACCCCCTAGGGATCAACCTGGAAATGTAACTCTTGATCAGTGCCTACTCTTTTTTGCCAGAAAATAACAGAAGGAATACGTAAGAACGACATTAAACCATGTATTTAAAAAAAAAAAAACCGAACGATAGACTTACGGTTCTACAGTCACATAATTTAATAATGATTAATTTTACACATTATTAGTTCAATGTGGTTACTTAACAATATTAGTTTATAATTTACCGTAATAAATCAGCTTTCCTTGACACTACAGAGGCTAAGGGATCATGAGATGTTGTGATAAAATGAGAGCATTCCAAAAAGTGGCGATTGTTTTCCTGCTATCACTAAGGGAGTTACACTTCCCTACTAACGCATTGGTTGTACATGAAAATCAATATTTTCGCCGTAACGTAACGGTAGGAAAAAATGGAAACGTCCTGTTAATCATTATTAAATGATAAATTGCGGAACCAGTATCCACAAAGCATGTAGCAAATCAACCAAATCTTTTATTGATGACAATGATATAACTGCGTTTATCTGTGAAAATTGCTATGAAATAGTTATTGACGAAGGAAGCAGGTTTGACCCCCGCTTTCCGATCCAAATTTACAAGACGAACAATTAGCCAAAAATGCGGATTCACTGAGTACCTATGGGTGATATTCTCGAGACTTGGACACTAACGCATCCTTAAATCGAGGCAAGGCGAAATCGAGTTATTTCACCTTGTTGTCATGGTGACGAGTAAACATATGCGAAAATGCGCCATTTGTGAACGAACCTGGACAACAGCGTAACATAGTCTCACCTAGTTCCGAGTCAATATTTTCATTATTTGTAATACGCAAGGTGATAAATTGTATGCAAATTACATCAAGTTATTATCAGGTGTTGACCTCAAACGCTACGAACGCAAGATTTAATCTGTGGGGTAGAGATCCATATGAAATGTGTGTTGGGGAGTTGACATACAAGTGTTCTAGATGATCCAGACATCAGCCGCAAAGATGTTGTGGATTACCTATCTAGTTTTAGAACTCTTCTTTGAATCAATTGAAACTAAAAATCTTTAGAGTACTGTGAAAGCGGTCTTGTGAAAGGATGCATTATGAGAGCTCTGTTAGGCGGGAATAGTAAGTTGTATCACATGTGGAAAGGTAAGTACCCAACTAGAGGTAAGGTATACCTACGTACTTTCCGTATATTATTACTTGTTCATGTAGGTACTTCATTGATCAAAACGAAAGTAGGTACCTACCTAATTACCTTTTTTGTCCATACAATTTGCGTAACTGCAAAACTCGCGCAATAACTGCACTGCCATTGCCGTCTTTATGAAATCTTACCTTCAGAGGAATGCATTTCAAGGTTTTTTCCTTGCAGCTGGTTTTTAATTCATGTTGCATATTCCCTGATTCGATATTTGACAAACTTGCTAATCAGCGGTTGTATTCGTCGGCAAAGCAACGACCCACCTACTTTGTTTAGGCACTTTAAACCAACAGCAAATCTGGTAGGACGTACGTACCTACCTAAGTAGTTTCGTTTCTTGATGTAGCAACCCAAGCCTGGCCTTTCCTGCCTTGTTTATTTTGACAAATCTCTCCTTTTATTCATTCAATATAGCAAGTAAAGCTTCCTCAGTTAAGCATAGTACTACGAACTTATAATAAAACGCTGATGAAGCTACCTGAGCAATGGCTAGGTACCTACACAGCAGTACAGACACCTGAGGAATTTTCAATCATCTTTTCTTTACTATTTTTCAGGTTAATTATTCTCAAAGCCTAAACGAATGAAGTTCTTTAGTTTTCTGACACTGATTAACTACTATAGTTTGTAGGCTCCTAGTCCAAATAAAAACTCGTTCACGTTAGTCTGGTATTGTTGACAGCAATCTACAATCAATTATTGCGCTGGCAGGCATGATTATCCGACATTTAGTCGAATTGAAACTTTGTATTGCTACAATACTATACTTTTTTAAAACAAAACTGTTGAAAAATGGCCTTATAACCACGAATTATGTTGACGTGAGACGGCAAACTTCTTGTGAGAAATAGGTTGGTTGAGTAGCGATTCATTGACGTAGGGCGGTATCATGGCCGACATTGGCTGAAACGCGAACCTACTCCAGGCGTGACGTCACGAGAATATGGGCCATAGGAAAGTTCGACCACATGCATTGGTAGGTATCAACATAACATAATTGATCAAATAATAAGAACATGCTTGTAAATATTCAAGTAGGCACTGCATAGGTACCGTCTACGTGCCACTATGTAGTAAAGCATTGTTCTACATTTTAATTTCATTTTAAATTTTATTTAAATGATTCTTTTTAGTAAAATTTAAGAATTGAAACATTCTCCGGAGAACTGACGCTGAAAAACGCATGAAAAGTAACTTTTTCGACAAGAGTAAGAGAACGTTCCACACATTCCTTTGCATAAACAAAGTGGTGTGGTGATAAATTGCCTTTTTGGATTTCATATTTACTCAAGGCAGGATCCAGTTTTGAGAGTTGACAATCGAAAGCACTCAACCAAAAATATGTAAGTAATAATTACCTCAAACAATGAAGCATATAAAGTGCAAGGTACACAGGAAAAGTTTACAATTATACTGAGAGAGTTCGTCAGAGAATTGAATCTCGCCTCATCTGCGCTGTTCTCTCTCTCTTTTTTTTTTTTTTTTTTTTTTTTTTTTTTAAATCAACGTTAAGTACAAATGCTCAAGATTTTTTAGCCGAGTTTCTGTAATTTGTCTTCCAACTCCAAGTGAGGCTAGGCGTCTATTGGTTTATAGTGTTTTAAGGTAATCACCTCAGATATTTTAGTCAAAATTTTGCTTGTGGTGTCACACACACCCTGTGAAAGCATGAAGGGCAGGGAAAACCGCTGTAGCTCACAGCGGTCAGGAACTAGACAAAAGTTCGGCTGCGATGCCGACGAAAACCCATGGTGAAAAACGATACTGAAGTACCTACCAGAAAACCAAAAATTCAAAGCCTAAAATCAAAGCGGTGCATCTCCAAAAACGGCGCATGAATTGAGAATGTATCGGTTACAACATTTTTTGACGTTCGATTATGACCCAAGCACAACGATAGGCTGGTTCAAAAAAAAAAAAAAAAAAGTTTTGGGATTTCTTGTCCCCAGAGCGCTGTTTGAAGATAAGTAAAAACCGAAAATTTCACCGAAAATGCTGTCGCCTGGTTAAGAATTGTTCTAGAAACATGGTAAGATGGTCGGATAATATGCTTTGGCATGTTCTGAACATGATTCCGTTTTTTACTATACTTTTCCGCCGATGATTGCTTCGTTTATCGGCCATAAATCTCAAATTAATAGTAGGGTCATAGACAAATTCACCCTAATTTCACCGGAAATTATGTCGCGTTGATAATTTAAGGTTCTGAAATACCTTGCGCCGATAAAATTTGGTATTTTCCAGGATACTCGGTACAAAGCCGTTGGTAATTTGGCAAGGACTTGAACCGGCATTGTACTTATTTGCCAATTATAGCGGCAAAATGGAGAAAATAGTTTAAAAAATTCCAATTTTTCTGTAAAATTCCTTAGTTCCATCGGTTTTTCGGTGTCAAATTCGAAGTTTTGAATTGTCTGAACTGTGATTGGATCGTTTGAGCGTAGGGATGGTTTCATCAAAATCGGACGTCGGGAAGTGGCGTTTAAGACGATTTTAAGAGGACATACATACAACATCAGCGAACAAAGTGAACACAATAGCTCATTTTTCCTTTCTTAAAAGAAAATGCGCTAAAAATCAAATCAAAATATAAATCAGATCAGATATAGAACAATAACGACTGATTATATCATTCTAATAGTACGGAATCAGATTCACAGTATTTGACGGGGGATACCAACGGATTCTGCCTCAGGTTTGTTATCTGTAATGGAAAATAATAAACCTTTGTGTCAAGGATTTACAGTGTTTTGACTTTATCTTCACCAGTAAGCCAGTGACGCTTCGATGGCAGACGTGTATTTCTGTTACCTATTGAACCAATTAATATTGGCCGTAATTTGAGTAATATGTATACCTACGAGTTTCTTTTTGACCCCAATCCAAATCAGTGTTTTTGAACGACGTCTACATTGGCGAACCGGCGATATTCGAGTGGCAGAATGCATAACTACAGTACATCTACATGTACATCTGACTCATATTTCATTTATTTACCAATAAGTCGATTGCTGACCCAAAATTTGTGTTTTTGGACTGCGTCCGTAGCAAAGACCTAGCGATACTAAGGTAGCAGACTTGAATTCACGTAACCTATCAATATCCTGGTATGATGGCCCACAGTTTCAGCGATCAACAAAACAGTCGTTTCTGGGCGCTCAAACTCTTATATTCCAACCACATCTGCATGTAACACCCATCCACCTTGAGATAGCAGACGACTATGGTTCAGTTGGCCATGGATGAAAGTGTTAAGGGCCGATATGGTTCCTCCTCTAGCTGTAAGCCATATTTTCGCAAATTGAGATCTGTTTTTCTTGTCGCCATCGGTTTTGGACTAGTAGACGTGCATATCTTATACAAACTCAATTGAATACTAACAAATTCAATAATCGGTCCGTTTCTATAGATCAGTTTCCCCTTTTCAGCCGAGCTCCTAGTGGCATTGACGGTTAGCACCTATATCTTGTACATTGGCTGAATTAAAAGATGAGGCGGTGTCGAAGGGGAAAATTAGGCCGGTGCATCGACAGCAAGATAACACCCGAACCAGCAAAATGCTCGGTAGATGCCTCCTCCCTTTAGTTGTGCATGTCCTCATCCGCATTTACACGCAGTTGTGAAGAAGTTGATAAGGGTGGAAGTGGAAGGTGACGCGGATGTTGCAGTAGGCATAAGAAATACCTGTTTAATGCTTGAAAGCAATTTAGATGAAACAGCCAAAATAATTCCTATGAGTTTGTGGTGGGTTTAAAATGAATTTGTAATTCACATTCGACCACAGTACACCAAGCATAGAACTCTATGCTCTTCTTTAAGTTTTTTAATGTCTCAAAAGTACTTTGATGTCCCGCCTTCTGATATCGCCTGTCCTCGGGCGATCACGGTCATCTAGCTGAAGGAGATAACATCGTGCGTCGTAGAATTTAGTAGATATATGAACTTTGTCGAGCCTGATTTTGTATCCGGAGATGTTGGCATTACGGGCAGATGAGGTTGGAGATGCTCCCGATCGAGGTTGGTCCTTAGCATCCAAACCAGACGGGAAATTGGAGGGATCCATGAGTTTTGCTTCCGATGGTTATGCAGATTTAAATTCGGATCGAAACGGTGTGTCAGTTATCAACTTGAACCCTGATAGCGAAGTAAAAAACGCCGATCTCCATTTTTTTGTCCAGGATGATATTGAAGGTGGAAGTTGCGGAACTGTTTACAATACATGCAAACGGTCAGTGAAGGACAGTTTTCGAGTTTGTGGGCAGCCGGTAGCTACGTTAATCATGACCTTGATACCTTGAAACTGGGACATTTTCTCGCTCCATAGGGCTTCTTACAAAAGGGGCATGGATATTTAAGGTCGGATAAGAATTGGAATTTTAGAACTGCTCATTTCATTTTATTTGTGTCTTCCAGTTTTTTTCATAGATTTGATGATTTTCTAGGAGCCCCTGTGGGTTAGAAATTGCTGATCACGTTCTACGGACGATTGTATTGATGGGAATTCGGCAAAGGTGGAACTGAAATATTTTTTTTACAATGTCAGAACGTGTTTTTGGAATTTCAAACGATTGTCTCGAAACGTATAGACAATTTTCTTTCGTATATCTGGTTAAGTGTTACCTACTAGTTCTTAAGCAACCAAGAACTACCCACAAATATACTATTTCATTTTCGTTATGAGGTCGTGTACTCCAAATTGAAAAGTTAGGATTTTGTCCACTAAAACTTCCATTTCTTTAGACATCTTGAAGTTACGGAGGAGAATGTTTCTTCTCACCTTTTGTGCAATACACACAAATTGCAAGTGTAATGATGGGCTGGGGTAAGAGAATTTTTGGCCGAGGTAGAACCTCGTAGTTGCGCTACCATTTCCATCGTTTAAGAGGAATGTTCATATTACCAAGGTAAAAAACATGCCTGTGAGATCCATGGAAAACATCCGGAGCCATAATGATGGGGATGAACTCTTTCTCTCTGGTGAGAAGGACGGCACTTAGTTGTGCACCAATGTACTATATGGTGATACAACGATGGTTCCGCGTAAAAAATAACGATTCTCTTAAACGAGATAATGTTTTTCTGAAAAACGCATAAAGACGGTTTATTAGATAGGTAGGGAGTTGATAAGTGATAATTATTATGGTGAATGACACCAAGAAATAACATTGATTACATAGTATTGTACTCAGGTGCTATTCCGTTATCCCCCCCTCCCCCCCAACTGCTTCACGACTTTCGCGACTGTTTCACTTATCCTATACTCTTAAACGAGAAATTCTTGTATAAATCATCAGGGGATACATACCCCCCATTTCGACTCGAAAACACAATCTGCACTGGTCAATCCTCCGGAGTGATCTCCGTGGTGTTCTGGGCCATTCTTAACAACGAAAGTTGCTTATATCTGGCCGTAACTGTGGAAGGTATAAAAAGACCCTTCGCTTACTGGCTGTAGCTCCACAAAAAGAAATTTTTATCCAGGTTTCATAGAACCCAAAACGATTTCTGTGGGCAAAATAATTCACATTTTGTTGAGAGAATTGGAGCACATTTAATACCTTTAATGCCTTTTCAAAGCTTATTAAAAATTTTGCTTGCTGGTTGTGGTTTTTTCAGTATCCACATTCAGCGTGTTTAGTACCTGCACTAACAAAAGAAGATATAGAATTACAAAATTAAATTATCTAGGTACCTAATCTGCTGGCAAAACTAAAAGTCTACGAGATTTAAACATTCTTAACGACGAAAGTTGCTTATATCTGGCCGTAACTGTGGAAGGTATAAAAAGACCCTTCACTTACTGGCTGTAGCTCCACGAAAAGAAATTTTTATCCAGGTTTCATAGAACCCAAAACGATTTCTGTGGGAAAAATAATTCACATTTTGTTGAGAAAATTGGAGCACATTTAATACCTACGCCTTTTCAAAGCTTATTAAAAATTTTGCTTGCTGGTTGTGGTTTTTTCAATATCCACATTCAGCGTGTTTAGTACCTGCACTAACAAAAGAAGATATAGAATTACAAAATTAAATGATCTAGGTACCTAATCTGCTGGCAAAACTAAAAGTCTACGAGATTTAAACATTCTCCTTCCCTGAAGCTCAGTCTCTGGATCTTTGACCATAGTTTGTTTACCTCAACAGAACCCAGGAAGACCAATGGAAGTTGTGAAATTCTTGGTTCGCTCTTGTTTGTCCGCTATTATAAAATGGTTGATTTGTCTGCTGTTCTGAAGGTGGTTTGGCAACGTCGCAGATATCAAAGTGGTCGCCACTTAGTCCGTGATTTGTAATTGTATATCTCGGTTGGCACATATATATAGTGATATGAAATTTTCTGGAAGATTGCCACAGGTATAGCATTGTGGGATTCAGTAAATAACCATTAAAATGAAATAAAAATATCCTTGCTGTTTTTAAATGTCATTCGAATCAATATACACCATAAAAATAAATATATACACCAGGGAATAATGAGGGTGCCTCCTAACTTCAATATTGTATGGGTGCCACAATGTTAGAATATTTATTTATATACATATACACCAGGGAATAATGAGGGTGCCACATTACTTCAATATTGTACGGTTGCCACATAGACGGTGACTTGAAATTCTCAAGAATGGTGCCACAAGTCTAGCATTATGGGATTCAGTAAATAACCACTGAAATGAAAATAAAAAGTATACCTTGCTGTTTTTAGAGGTCATTTGAAGCAATATACACCATAAAATACATATATACACCAGCGGATAAGGAGGGTGCCTCCTAACTTCAATGTTGTATGGGTGCCAAAATGTTGCAATATATATATATATATATATATATATATATATATATATATATATATATATATATATATATATATATATCACCCTGTATATATATATATATATATATATATATATATCACCCTGTATATATATACAGGGTGATAAAAAAAAATTTGGGTGAAACTGCATCAAAAATGGAGTAAAATGCCGCCAACTACATATTTTTATCTCAATCCGTTCTCGAGAAATGATTTTTTAAAGGTGTTTTCAGGAAAACCGTGTTTTTTTCCTTTTAAACTCAAATTTCTCCACTTTACTTCATTCAATTTTAACTTTTGATCACATTTTCGGAATTAGCATTAAATTTACTATAAGAATATGTACTTCAGTTCTTAAAAAGTACCATCCAAAGGCCCTCACGTCAGCTCAAACATTGACGATTTTGAAAAAATAATACTTCTGAAAATCTTTAAGACTTTACTACTCTTCCAAAACGAATCCTGGAAACTGGCAAATCTCAAGAAAACTGCTTCGTCTAATACTCTTTCCAACGGCATAATCAAGTTTACTTTTATTTTGTTATTTGGGGGAGAAAATTATGTTTTAATGTTAAAAAATGTGGGTTTTTCAATGAAATTGTTGGTTTTCTCGAAAGATGACCCTCCATGAACCTACGAGTATGGGGTCGGTTTCTATGTATTTTTTCAGGCTGAATCGAATGGTAACATTTGTAGATCGCTCCGACTCCGTTATAACCGAGTTTTACACTTAAAATCGCAAATGTTCACTTTGTTTGTTACGACTAAATGTATGTGTGTTATGGGGTAAAACTAGTTAATTAAAGTGTAAAACTCGATTATAACGGAGTCGGAGAGATCTACTAATGTTACCATTCGATACAGCGTGAAAAAATACATAGAAACCGACCCCATACTCGTAGGTTCATGGAGGGTCATCTTTCGAGTAAACCAACAATTTCATTGAAAACCCCACATTTTTTAACATTAAAACATAATTTTCTCCCCTAAATAACAAAATAAAAGTAAAATTGATTATACCGTTGGAAAGAATATTAGATGAAGCAGTTTTCTTGAGATTTGCCAGTTTCCAGGATTCTTTTTGAAAGAGTTGTAAAGATTTCAATATTTTCAGAAATATTATTTTTTCAAAATCGTCAATGTTTGAGCTGATGTGAGGGTCTTCGGATGGTAGTTTTTAAGAACCAAAGTACACTATTCTTATAGTAAATTTAATGCTAATTCCGAAAATGTGGTCAAAAATTAAAATTAAATGAAGTAAAGTGGAGAAATTTGAGTTTAAAAGGCAAAAAACACGGTTTTCCTGAAAAAACCTTTAAAAAATCATATCTCGAGAACGGATTGAGATAAAAATATGCAGTTGGCGGCATTTTACTCCATTTTTGATACAGTTTCACCCAAATTTTTTTTTTTTTGCATCTGCGAGGGAATCAACCTGTATAATATATATATGTTGTGACAGAGTTCCCGTCCGAATCTCAGAGAAAGCGCTGCCGTCGCTCCGTTGTCACCCAACGGCCGTCGGGCGACTTTACTCGTGTTTTCGAAAGGCTGCGTTTGGTGTTGGATGGGTGATCCAAGAACTGGAAAACCAATCTTCTCCGCACGTAGCATATAATTATGCTATTGGTACGAGTTGAATCTCTTATGGTACTGTCACACTCCTCTCTATCTATGAGTGTGGATTTTGGCCCCAATTGCACTGTGGGGTGTTTTAAGTTCATTACAATATATATATATATATATAGAGGTCGCAGCCAAGGTTTATTATCAAAAATTAATCATTCATTAATTAATCGAAAATAATTGATTAATTTATTTTTTTAAAAATAGGTACCTATTGTAGAATTATTGGGGCAATCGTTTTAGCTTAATTTTCTACGAAAATTCGACTAATAGGCTTACCAAAACATGAGAGGCTTACCAAAACTTACCCCAACAAATCCGAAATGAAAACTTTAAAAATGAGATAGATCTTTAAGGTTAATTGCAAAAGAAATTGTGAGTGAAGCAATGCTGTTCTTGGAATGAAGGGATCGGATTAACTGAATCCTTCTTACGGTTGGCTTGTTTTTCAATATGTTAAGCTCGATTTTTCGCTTCGCTTCATCTTCAATATTCCTCCACCTTTAGATCCAATATAGGGAGCACCTCATTCCTAATATATTATACGAAATTTTACATCTTGCGAGAATGAACTCCGACTATGCATCATCGTTATTTGATATAGCTATATCCAACGTGTGAAGTCGACGTCACATTTTTCATTCAATAAATATCGATATTGAACAAGCGATGCCTATCATAAAGTAACTTCAGTAATATCCACATACTTCGCAGGTTGTCGTAGCTCAGGTCTATTCAAAAAATACGAAATGAGCCCAAAATATTTATTCCCAAATTGTCATAAAATGGAAAGTTGTATAGGGTTAAAACCCCCAATTGGATCTATGAGACCTCAAGTTTGAAGATGTATATTTATTACTAAAAGTTCGAAAAATTGTGCCATAGACAATTAAACAGATCTGTCCGAGTACGCAATTAATCATTTGTGTATTGGCACCACTGAGAATGTGATTAGGAATTAGGAAACTAGAATTCGTTAGTTTGGGTTATGGGTTTTTTTTCCCCCCAATTCGTTTGTTCATTTTACTTGGTGAAGGTCATGTGTGAGATCGATTGCTTCTTTTTCTACGAAAATTCGCTAAATGACGTTCCATTGATCTTGGAGAATTCCTTACAAGGTGTCTCACAAGACAAGTTGAAAATTTTTTACAATTTATTTCAAAATTTTGATTTTAAGGGTGAAATCGTTCCATACAACCTTTAGAATAACTTCCTGAAAATCCCAAATTTTTAACGTTTTGGCCAATTAAGTATTTATACCTGTACCTTTAGAAATTCATATAGATCAACACTTGGAGGGTTAAGGCACCGGCAAGAGCCTCCACACCTCATCGCGTATTCGTCATATCACGAAGTACGAGCGAAGTGAATTAATTCCTTGACGACCGCACGATTAAAGGTGAAATCGGAGGCGCTTTCCACCGTCGACCCATTCACCCGAAGGTATCCGACTCGGTTGACAACCAACTAGCACCCCTAGGTAAAGGAACCTTCCCGTAACGATCACGCCGGGAACAAACCCAAAGCCGCGACTTGCTAATACTTCCATCCCCCTCCCCCTTGCTCTCATTAGGAACGCAAATGTATTCACAATACGAAAACCCCCTTCAACTCGAGGTCTTACTCTAATATGTTAATTCCGGTTTTCTCCCCCTTCCTCACGCCATCCTCTATTCTAACCTCCTAACATACCTGCCTCCTCACGAGGCTAATTGCTCAGTTTACAGGTATTCCCGGACAAATGAATTGAAACGCCGTGTCAACATTATATGCAATGCAAATTTTAGCAGCGTCGCCGCGTTTTGCTGAATCACAGTTGAGTAAATGTTTGTGTTAGTAGATCGTTTTCTCTCTCTCTCCCTCTCTCTCTCTCTCTCTCTCTCTCTCTCTCTCTCTCTCTCTCTCTCTCTCTCTCTCTCTCTCTCTCTCTCTCTCTCTCTCTCTCTCTCTCTCTCTCTCTCTCTCTTTCTCTCTCCATCACGCCCTCTCTCCACATTTCTCTCTCACTCTCTCGTCGTTCTGTGAATAAAACGCCCACCTAGACAACCGTCCTGAGCACACCTTTGTTCCCTCAAACGCAGTTTCCAACCTGCCCCAGTTATCCCTATTCGTTGTTCCGTTGTTTAAATATCGCCCTAGTAACCATTGCTTTAGTGAAAACAATTACCACTGTCAGGGAATAAGTGTTTACTCAATCATCTGTATCGCAGTCCAATTTGGTAATTTTGACGCAGGTTTATCTCTCTAACATACATAGATTTTCTAGGTCCCTTTATTTACACTTAAGGTAATAACAATAACGAGTAGTGTTGTGCCCAATTTAACAAGTTGTAGTTCTGACAAAATAAATTCAATACTATAAGCCTTTATACGAACTAAATCACTCGCAACGAAGTTGTGGAAACCCATTTCAAAACGGATGTTAGTGAAAAAACAAAAAACGTTGTCTATTTCCATGAAAAATAAAGAGTTATAATGTTAAATCGATTTCGACGGTTAGGCCATTTTCGGTAACAAACAATAACTGAGGGAACATTAGAAAGGAGATCTTCTGATTACCTATAATCCCCTTTCACTTTGTTTGCACCTCCTGCCCCCTTTCCTTTCTCTTGACCAATGGGATTCAACCTCCCTTCACCTGTGACTATAAAAGCTGTGTCCTTTCTAATAGGTCTTCAGTTATTATTTGTTACTGATGATGGCCTAACCGTCGAAATCAATTTAACATTGTAACTCTTTATTTTTTGTGGAAATAGACAACGCTTTTTCACTAACTTCCGTTATGAGCCTTGAGTGTAGAGACAAGCAATAGAGTAGGGTAGTGTAATCCTGGGGAGAGGGAGACCAGTGTGGGAGGAAAAAAATTATACAATGCTCCCCCTCTGCCTGTATTAATTTACGTGCTTTCAATACGGGCAAGCCCGATGCAAAAGGTGTAAACGGTATATTCAAAAGAGTGCCTGGAGCGCATTCCAGTATGAAGGACTGCAAAGTTGACCAATGCAAGCAGTGGTTGTGAGTCAACTACTCCCAAGACGATAGCTTCTGCAAGAAGAAATAGCGACGAGTTATGGGGCTATGTGTACCAACTTCATTATTCAAGGTGTCGCAGGCTACCGAATCCTGCGGGATACCCAGTTTGTAAGAGACAAAGCGCAGGAATCGACGATGCACACTCTCAATAGGCTTGATGAGGTACTTTTAATATGGACTCCAAACTCGAGGCACACTCCAAGATTGGGAGCACAAGTGACCTATACAAGGTAGCAATCGCTGGCATATATTGTTTCGACTGAGTAGGGGCGTTCGGAAAATAGATATTGAACTACCAATTAACCCAATCTATAAATTTTTATTGATAAAAGAGAAAGAAAATAATAAAGATCCTCTTGTAAAAAGGGAGGTGCGGATCGTATATAGTATTTAAAACCTAAAGGAGCTCCTCTAAACGTAATTAATTACGAATATTCTTTACAAAATAAAAACGCCTTTCTTAAAATTTAAGAATTTTGTCACAGTTGACAGAAATATAAATTCCGACAATAGTGGATAAAATAAAATTGTCTGACCGTGTTGTGGATCAAAACCGTGTCCAGAGCAGTCACTCACGAAATACCCCTTGTGTTGGTTGTAACTCCAAACCAGAGGGCTAAGTGAGAAATACCACGAAGAGACGACGGATGAGTATTCCCGACGAGAATCACAGCCATACGAAGACGCAGCGGCGTAAAGTAACGTATGGTGTAACGTATGGTGGTGCAGCTTTCTGAGCAGAATGCTGAAAGGAAAACAAAAAAAAGGGTTGTGAGCGGAATGAGGAGACAATGCATTGACGCCATGTTCGATGTGAAAAAATGCGATGTTCGGAGGATGTATGTTTACAATAACATTATTGCTTATCTTAATCATCATCTTCTAAAGGCAGCGCCTTGTCGGTGTAGCCATTCGTCCCTATCCATTGCAGCCCTCTTCAGCTGATGGTAAGAGGTGCATCCCATTAGGTGGTATATATCTTCCAGGTAGGATTTTCTTGGTCTTCCTCTAGGTCGTCTTCCTGCTACTTTCCCCTCAATGATGTTGGTGATGAAGTTATTATGCCTCAGTAAGTGTCCAACTAGCTTTACTTTTCTCCTCATTAATGATGTCATGATGTTTCTCTTCTCTTCTATTTCCTCCATGATCGTTTCG
Organism: Adelphocoris suturalis; assembly: GCA_030762985.1. NCBI lineage: Eukaryota > Metazoa > Arthropoda > Insecta > Hemiptera > Miridae > Adelphocoris > Adelphocoris suturalis. Next base: position 50,578,278 of record CM061043.1, on the reverse strand, counting down.
TTTCTTTTCCGTTCTGTCCACTTTGTCCTCGTCATTCTTCTCCACAGCCACATTTCCATGGCCTCAAGCCTATCCCTCTCGTATCTTCCTACTGTCCACGTTTCGCAACCGTACAACAGTATGCTCCAGATGTATGTTTTAATAAATTTCTTTCTTGTATGAATACTTAGGTTTTTATTAGATAGGAGATTCTTCTTCTTTTCAAAGGCTTGTTTCGCCAAGGTAATTCTTCTCCTTATTTCTTTGTTAGATCTATTGTCGTGAGTAATTAAACTTCCTAAGTAGCAGAATTCCTGTACTTGTTGTATCTTTGCGTTCTTAATGTGGATATTGCAATTTATGTTATGATAGTCATCTTTACTTACAACCATTGCCTTGGTTTTCTTGGCGTTTATTTTGAGTTTAAATTTGTTTAGAATTGTATCCAAACAATTGAGCATCTGGGTGATGTTTCCTTCAGAGTCTGCAATTAACGCTATGTCATCAGCAAATCTGATGGAGTGAATTTGGTTACCATTTATAGTGATTCCCTTGGTTTTGTTTTTAACTTCGTTTATAGCTACCTCTATAAAAAGGTTGAAGAGGTAAGGAGATAGCGGACAGCCCTGACGAACACCCTTCCTGATTTTGGCTTTTTTCCTACAACCGTTTATTTCAATCATTGTTGTTTGACATTTATATAAATTGAGAATGAATCTTCTATCCTTCCAGTCTATTCCAGTTTTGCGTAGTGTTGTGAAAAGCAGCTCCCAATCTACCTTGTCAAAAGCCTTTTCTAGATCTACAAAGGCCACATAAGTGTCTTTTCCAAGGTCTATCCTTCTTTCTAGGACTTGTCTCAGGGCTAGGATTGCTTCTCTGGTGCCTTTTTTACTTCTGAATCCAAACTGGTCCTCATCCAAATTTTCATCTATCTTTCGTTTCAGTCTGTTTTTAACAATGCCTAGGAGTATCTTGGAAGCGTGCGATAGTAGGGCAAGTGTCCTATAATTTGAACATTCTGTGACGTTACCTTTCTTGGGTATTGTTATGGTTTTACTTTGGGTGAAATCAGAGGGTAAACTGCCATGTTCATACATATCTGATATGATCTGGAACAAGGACAGTCTAGTTTTTTCATCTAAGCTCTTTAATAGTTCGGCAGGTATATCATCAACTCCCGTTGCCTTTTTATCATTAAGTTCTTTCAACGCCATATTAAACTCATCCATTGTGATCACCGGTCCTTTCATACTACTGGTCAACTTCTTCCTCCCTCTCAACGTACTGTTCTTCGTTTGTTAGTTCTTGGCCCTCATAAAGCTCTTCCATGTATTCTCTCCATCTATCCGCCACCTCATCAATGCCAAATAAAATTTTACCCTCTTTATCTTTGATTACATTGCTTTTGGTTTTGGGACTGTGGTGTAATTTTTTAACTTTGGCATAAACTCCACTATCATTCCTGTTCATCAATCTTTCGATCTCTTCACTGTTCTCATCCATCCACCTTTCTTTTGCCTTCCTGCATTCTGTTGTACCCTTATTTTTTACTTTTTTGTATTTCTCGTCATCCCTGTTCTTCCAATAATTCCTTTCTGATATAAGTTCTAGTATTTCTGCTGTCATCCAGGGCTTCCTCGGTTCAAGAATATTTTTCCCTAGTATTCTATCCGCAGTCTTCGCAATAGAAGCTTTCAGTTCTTCCCATGAGTGGTTGTCAGTTTTTTCCAATTCGTCTTGGAAAGCTTTTAGAATGGGGCCGTTTCTAAGTTTATCTACTGCCCACTTTTTCTCCAGAATTTTCTTCCTTCTTTTAAATTTTACATTGCACTTGGCCATGACTAGGTTGTGGTCACTATCGATTTCAAAACCAGGATAAGCGTAGCTAGATTTTGTCTGGTTTCTATATTGCTTTTTTACAAGAATATAGTCTATCTGGTATCTCATTCTATCCCCTGGAGCTTTCCATGTATACCTTCTGCGTTTTGGGGTTTCGAAGAAAGTGTTGGTGATGATCAACTCCATTTGTTCGCAGAACTCTAAAAGTCTCCTTCCTCTTTCATTTTGGTTTCCCAGGCCGAATTTTCCCATTGTACTCGATGTAAAGTTTTGTTCGCCTACTGATGCATTGAAATCTCCGGTGATAAATACATTTGCCTTCTCTTCAATTATTCCCATCAGTTCCTCTAGGAGTTCGTACAAGTTTTCCACTTCCTCGTCTTCACTGCTTGATGTCGGGAAATAGACTTGTATAACGTAGATGTCCGTAGGCTCCGCATGCAGTTTAATCATCATAATTCTATCGCTAACATGGTAGGTATTCAGTACATTATTCTTCCATTTACCTCTGAGGATGAGCGCAACACCATTCTTTCCTCTTCTTTCTTTTCCGCTGTGTATAACTCTAAACTCCTCTGATGTAAAATCTCCATTGTTGGCCCACCTTGTTTCGCTGACTCCCAGTATATCCAATCCTGCTCTCTTCATTTCTTCTTTTAATTCTTCTAATTTTCCCGGTTTAAGTAAGGTTCTGACATTCCACGTGCCAATCTTGAAAGTTGTACAAGGATTTCGCTGGCTGACGACCTGAGAAGCCTTGTCACTCCTCCTGCCGGATCTTGGTTTATGAGACACATGATCAGTAAGGTTTATATTTCTAAGGGGACTTGTCATATTGGCTACTGGGTTAGGGTTATCCAGTGGATCTTTAATGCAGTAGTATCCCTGTTGCTTTCTGCATCCTCCGGCCGTTGACTATTAACTAGTTCATCCGCCCTTTTAAGGCAATTTCTCACCTTAAGGACAAGAGGTTGCCCTACTCTACTCGCTCATCCGCTCCAAAGACCGTTGGCACTTAGTAGAGGGGACTCCTTATCCCGGGAGTCAATCGGTCGCTAGAGCCTCTTTAGCGTGGCAGGGTGTACCGCGTGCAGGTGAGGTTAACATTTGAGTAAGAGAGGTGAGACACATCTTACCCCATACACCCCTTGCTTATCTTAATGAACCTAAACTCGTCCTATTCAGTTGCCTTAACATATATATATATATATATATATATATATATATATTTTTTTTTTTTTTTTTTTGCCCATTTTCATTTTGCCTATTGATGGTAATATAAATCCAGCCATGAATTCCATCCACTGATCGGAAGAAGTTTGGGCGTAATACCAGTAACCGATTGCAAGTGAATTTCCTCAAAATGAAACACATGCTGTAGAGTCTAGATAAGTAGTTTGAAATAATTAAAAAAAAATATATTTCTTATTATTACCGTCGCCACAAATGTACCTAATGTCCTACTAAAATCAACCTTCCTCAGTTACCATCGATTCGAAATATGCCAATGTAATAATAGTTATCAAGTCTCTTGTCTACAGCCTTTATCCACACTTGCCAGAATTCATTTTAGGAAACTTACGATTTTAGATAGTGCATCGACCCCGTGAAGTGAGAATAGCTTACTCGGCAGAAGCCAGACTGGTTATACACTGGAATTAAGCACTATTTCTTAGTTGGAAGCAATATAATGAACTTTGGGGGCGTCAGTAAATGGAGGAGATGCTGTGGTGTGAAGTTGGTCTTGTAGAATTCCTTTCGATTGTATGCTAGTCTTCTTTGGATTTGGAATGTGTGACTCTGAAAGTGTGACTCTATAATGGATTATTTGAGTCGAAGAAGCGGGAAGTTCTTCGTGTGGTTTGGCAATAACAGAAATCACATATACATGTGGTCAAATGTGTTGTCGTACTCCTATTTCATTGGTCAAATTGAACCTACCATAAAGCTGCAAACTACCTGTGCCCTATTTATGGACTCCTTGATGTTGTCGACACGAGTTAGGTGTGAGAGTGAACATTGATGAAGACCCAAATATCGGTCGTCGTTACGTCTTATTCGGGTTTGATACGGGAAACACCCAACGGTGAGCGGAATATCCGATGTCTTGTAAAGGGACGACGCGGCTTGAGTCGAACTTTGGCGTAATCCTCACTTTCTCCCCACATTACAATTTCCCTCTGCGTCTCCTTGTTTTCTTATTCATGGGCAGAAGCTACAGGCATGACAAGGGATCGGAGCCCCCCGGGGACCGACCTCCTTCGTGCTTCTAGAGACGATAATGCCTCCTTTGGTGGCCCCAAAACGCGGTAGATGGCGTATACATAGCGAACCACGAGGCTATCACATTACCTAAATGTTGTATCCAACTCTGGTATCATGGGATTTCAAAACTAAACAGTGAAGCGGAAAATTCATATCCAAATACAATATATTTATATACACCATTTGTCTTTTAAATTTGTATTGTGAGTAAGAGAGGCGTGTGAATGAAATTACCCTTGTCAAAATCTATCGTACCAAGTCTCTGTCCTTTTTATTAGGTTACAAAAATAAAGCCAGCATACACATGTTTGCTTTGATATAAAATAGTGTTATAATTTTAGTGTACCTACTCGGTGAAAATTCTCGACTGGCAACCCAATAACACTAATCCATTTTGAACGGGCTTATTATTTTTTCCCGCAATTTATGACTAATGAATGTTGGAGGCTGAATTTCACTTATATTATACTTATTCCATCAACTGATAAATCTCGGTGACAGCTTTCCAAGAAGATGCAGTATGGATAGTATCGGATAATCGCAGGTGGCCAAAACAGCGGTCTGAAGGATGCTAATCGACGTCATAAGGGAATCCTCCCCCTAAGGGGGACCTCACCCCTGCGTCCGTCTAGGGAGGAATCTTGGCGTCATTCACCTATGAAATCACTTCAACATTTCTTTCCATCGTTTGTACAAACCGTTAGGAGTTTTGAGCTAAAAATTTGCTGTCAAGGGTTTTCAAGATCGCAAAATCCGATTCATACCCATTTGAGGGGCCTCTGAAGATATTAGCTTCCCTTTTCGATCTACCGTTTTTGCCAACATTTCTCCCCAAGTTTCCAACATTTTCCTACTAAAAAGAGTGATATTGTGAGATTCTGAAGCTGGAAAGGTGTGAATTCTTTTGAGACGCGCGAGCCACCAAGTTTTGATGATATGCAGATATCATTATTCGGAGGCATTTAGATGATATGGAGATTAATAATTATTGACTGACGATCTGCATAGAAGGGCATTCTATTGTTGCGTTTGTATTATTGTAGCGTTTTTCACGCTTCACTGTAAGTAGCCTTACGTATATTTTATAGAAGCAGTCATGTTAGATATCCTGTACTAGAATTTTCTGAAAGTGGAATGGAGAACCCAGCAGTGAGTAATGCCTATTTGAACATCTCCGGATGATGTTCAATTTTTGAGCCAAATTATAAAATTCGGTCATGAAGTTCTGGAAAAAAGCATCGTACGGCGGACGGAGAGAATTTTTTTTTAAATTTGTTCAACAAAATTTCTGGAATTTACGAATCTCCAACAAATTGTACGAATTCTGAGGTTTTTATTTTTATTTTTTTATATATTTGATTTTTTTTCGATAACGGAAGTTAATTGCTTAAAATAATAAACCGAAATGGAGTTTGTGACAGTACCCGTCATTTCTGGTACCCGTTTGATCGGAGGGATAGTCCCTGAACGCAGCACGTTAGTTTATGAGCTGTCACACCTTTCTATTTATTGTGCGGATTTTGGCCCTGGACGGTCCAGCACCAGGTACGCTTAATCTGTAATAAATTTTGAGTGTTTTTTCGCGTTTTGCGAGTTCGCTCGTTGTTTCGTTCAGCTGGAGCTTCCCGACACTTGTTGACTCGAGCCAGCGAGCCCCGTTGGCGCTGTTAGTCGATATCAACCCACAGACTTCGTTCACCGTTTGAAACTCTCTAACGCTGAACCCTCGAAAGAGGTTGAGGTCACGTCTCTCTAGGTCACATTCCACGTACCCCTTGATCACCTCCTTTTCATCACGTCATTCGCCTCCTTGTCAAAGCCCATGCCCAGCTAATACTCCACCTTGCCACAAGTTCTTAGAAGTTAATCGAAAACACTACGAACTACTTTAGCCAGTGATCACAGCCCTGTTTTTGGGAATAGTCGACGAAAATTTTATTTTTTATGCAACAAAATCTTCTAACATTGAAGGTTGAGTGTCGGAAAAGGTCTACATTCACATATTTAAGAGTATGAAACCTATAACTTGGAGCAAGCAGATATCTTCAGAATCTCCCCCTCTCCCCCTTCTTCTTTTTGTGATGCAGAATATCTTTAAACTTTCCTTTATCTTTTAATTATTATTTCCTTTATTTACCTAAATATTTTAATTTGTACTTGATGTTTTTCTTTTCTACGCCACCTCATGTCTAATTTTGTCTTTTGTCTTTGTTGTTCATGTGTGCTTACATTAACATATTGTTTCCTGCACAATAAATTATTTGAATTGAATTGAATTGGTTTATATACATTCTAAATGGCATAATCCATTGTTTACCAAACATTTGTAGCAGATATGAAGGATTAATTGAACATTGAAACGAGTGTTGCCAGGTAAATCCTTCTTTAATGTTTCAGGGTATAATATAAGTTGTCATTTGACAATAATTGACAGCTTTTGGGAATAGTTGACAGAAATTCCAAGTTTTATGCAACAGAACCTCCAAGCGAGGTGACGTCATTAGTCTACATTTTACCCTAATTCGCACATTTGAGAGTATCAAACCTATAACATGGAGCAAGCAGATATTTCCAGGATGGTTAATATACATTCTAAACGGAATATATACATTGTTTACCAGAAATTTGTAGCAGATATGAAGGATTCATTGAACATTGAAACAATCTAGTAGTTACCATGTAAAACCTCCTTTAATGTTTCGGGGTGTAATGTAAGTAGTCCAGGAGTCATACATTTGACAATAATTGACAGCTTTTGAGATTAGTTTAATAAAATTCTTTGTTGTGTGCAACAGAACCTCCAAGCATTGAAGATTGAGTGACGTCATAAGTATACATTTTACCCCTAATTCGCATATTTAAGAGCATCAAACCTATAACATGGAGCAAGCAGATATTTCCAGAATGTTAATATACATTCTAAACGGAATATGTACATTGTTTACCAGACATTTGTAGTAGATATGAGGGATTCATTGAACAATGAAACGATCTAGTAGTTGCCAGGCAAATTCTCCTTTAATGTTTTGGGCACTATGTTAGTGTCACACAGATGAAGAGAAACTATTCGAAAAGAATGAATGTAAACTTGGGGACTGGAAAATATATCAAAAAAGGTAAGCAAAAATTACCTTTCAGGATGAAAAAAAAAAAAAAAAATAAAAATAAAATAAAATAACCCGGCTGTGGTAAAGCGTAATATTACCACTTGAGTAACAAACCAATCTTCTCTGTACATAATTTTGTTCCTAGTCCACTAAAAATGCTGAACTTTGGAACAGTGCTCCTCTGAGTGTGAAAGCGTGTGATTATATTTTGGGGAACCTCTCCAATTAGCCGAGGGAGTGAGCTCTACAGCTAATTTTGTACCTGTATAAGTTCAGATTGCTTTCCGGCAACAATTTGTTGTTGTTTTCTTGTTGAAGTGTAAACTTCTATAGGCGCACCGCGTCGAAAAATTTAGCGGGGTGTGAATACGATTTTACCGTCACGTTTTTTTCCGTCACGCTGTTTTTTGAAGTGTAAACTTCTATAGGCGCACCGCGTCGAAAAATTTAGGGTGGTGTGAAAACGATTTTACCGTCACGTTTTTTTCCGTCACGCTGTTTTGACAACCAAGCCGTTGCTGGGGAAATGGAACTTCTTTATTTTTCACCGGACAAAAATCGTTCTCCACTCGTTGGAAAGCTCTCGATTTATCACGCATTTCTTTCGTACTTGTTCTTTTATTTATGTCGTAGTTTTAAATTTATTAAAATTTTATTAAATTTTAATTTATACATTTAAATTTATAAATTAATAATATTTTAATAATTTAATAAGTTTACAAAAATCATAAATATTATAAATTTAAATTTATTAAAATTTATTAAATTTATCACGCATTTCTTTCGTACTTGTTCTTTTATTTATGTCGTAGTTTTAAATTTATTTACATTTACGAATTAGGGGGAAGAAAGCATGTTCCATGTTTTAGCATTTTAGCCGAAGGCTCAAGGCGGAAAGTTACCGAGGGTCCAGGAGTGGAGCCTGTCCACTTTTACTTTCCCAACATCCCAACAGAGTGGAAAGTAATGTCCAATTTTACTTTCCCAACATCCCAACAGAGTGGAAAGTAATGTCCAATTTTACTTTCCCAACATCCCAACAGAGTGGAATTTATGAATATTTATTGCTTTAGCAAAAAGTTATTATATTTAACAGAAAATCGTCATAGAAGTGTGGTCTTCTCCCGTGTGGTCTTTAGCACACCTGGTTACTATTCACCGACAGATGAATATGGCCTTAAAATTGGTTATTATCAATTTCTTTCTACTGAAATTGCTTAAATTTCAATACAATTAAATATATTATTAGGGGGCCACCCCTTGCAGGCTTTGCCTGCCAACCCCCTCCGTTGCGGCCTGACGGGCTGCCCATTTCGGTCTGACTGGCCGACCATTGCGCTCTGACTCATTGGAAGTAGGAGGCGGGCGGAGATGGTCGCGGAAATTCCTCTCTTCAAACGAAGGGTTTTTTGATCTAAAGAATTTTTATCTAACCACGTTTTTTGACTAACTTTTGCAATTTAAACAAACATGGTTTTCCGCACTTAAATCTTTTCAAACTCAACCAGTCAAGTTGAAACTCGACCAAATGAAAGGGTATGGACTCACTCTCCTTTTGGCACTAATGGGGGAAAAAATGTGATTTTCATTATGTCCAGCTGATTAGGGGGAAATGCGTAATATCACTTTCAAACCAATGATCTTCGTAATGCGTTACTAGTACGTACATAATAAACCTTTGAGTAATGATTTGCAACGTTTTGAGAAATCCAGAATCAATTAATCCGGACTTTACGTTACTAACTGTTGTGGAATAGTTTGCGCTTGGGAAGTCATCTCGTCTTATCTAATAACTTTTAAGACGCTAATGCTGGTTCGATAGCTATTCTTCCGAGGAGAATAATTTACGATAGTATTGACGTGGAAACATCCTTTCATCCGGGAAGTTTTTTTGTTCCCGATTCCTAACCATCAAATTATGATTTGCTCGTACCAGCACAAAAAGGGATCATTAGCGCCAGGAGCAGATCTTGATTAACATAATGTGAATTTAGAGCTCCGGGTTGCGAGTATTAAGGCTTCAAGGAAGGATGTGGGAGGAGAAGAGGGATGTGTGTTATGAATTAGTCATTAGTTTGCATCATTAGACAAATTAGCTCCCCCCACGTTACTGACGTTAATATCAAGATGAGATGTTATGGTGGACGAACGGAGCCAATGAGCTTGGAAAGGGAAATCGTTATGTGACTTGCTTAATGCTTCTATTATATTGGATTAACTAACACCATCGGTCACTTAATTTGTGATGGATTTCTAAGGATTTAGATTTCAGTCTATATGGATAGTGCCTACAATCATTCTTTAGAAGCCCAGGTGTAGGGCTGCCGAATCACCGGTTCTCAACCAGTGTCAGGATGTCTTCTTAGACGTCCATGTTCTACACATTTGATACTTCCAGAAGTCGAACTGCATTCTGCAGCTTTTCCACGTGGTGTTGGGTGCATACAGGAGAAAAATGTTACTTATCTTCTTTAATTTGAAGTGGCATACTTGCACCTCATCTCTCACTCAGTGTATGTGATGACGGAGCAGCCAACACGATACGAGTGAAATAAGTGTCAGCGACAGAGTAAAAATGTAAATTAAACTTCCCTCTGTTGTTCCATTACCTTTTGTCATGTCAAGCGGCTTTGCCAAGCATGACTTGGCATGAATGTTACTTCCATTTTCAAGATTCTATAGACCGAACTTATTAAGCTGTGGACAGCAGCTTGCAAAATGCGTCACTGCCTATATGGTGCCTCGTAGAGGTTCACCACTAGTTTTGCATGGCCTGGTGGAGTAATGGAGTATCCACAACCATCAGACATGATAGCTGTTTATGTGGGTTTCGCACTTAGTATTGGTCAAGGAGTAACAAAGGTGGAAATCTAATACAAGCTTTAGGCACATACTAAGTAATACAGGTGTGCTAATCTTACCTACAGAATAAAGAAAAACTGAAACGAGCCTACGAAACTACCAATATCGGTTATATAGCTGGTTCCTGCAAATTCAGTGATTCGAAATGTACTGTAAGCTCCTAATAACATGTTAAAGCTACTCAAAAATATTCTGAATTCAACTAGCATGCGTCTACTCAAAAACGAGCATGAATCATTGCTTAGACTGATAAGCAAGCAAAATGCTTATTTAGTGTGACTCCCCGCTGAAAGAATTTTTCACTGTCCAATGCACATTCTTTGATTCTCATAACGCGATCGATATAAGCTCCAGTTTTATGGAGCGTGATCAATTTATTCATCTCCACCATTTTCATCTGTTAATCAGGCATAGAAATAAGGCGAGAAAAGAGAACCAGAAGGGGAGATAATTTCAGATTAGCCTTCTCTGAAAGAAGGTGGAAAAGAACGAGAGGAAAATAAGAATCAACTCTGTTCCTTGAGCGTTGAGGTGGAAGGAGTTTCAATTGTTTCAATTTAATTTCTCGAGATTGAAGAAAAATATTGAAGTTTTTCCCGGACTTTCCTTTCCCCTCTAATTCTATTATGTGTTTCTGAAAAGATTTTTTGAGAGCCGGTTGTTATTAGATTCCATCCAGTCTCATTTAACTTTGTTATGAGACCTTACTTTAGTATTCCAGATGAAGTTTCTTATGTCTGAAACCGGTGTTGTCCCTACCATACTTTTCTCAAGCGGTATTGTTGATTTTCACCAAAAATTGGATTTCATAAAAAAATGGACATATTCGACAATAATGAACGCACTCTATGTTTTAAACTGCTAGATATGTTTCTAAGAAAACAGCTTTGGTGAAACCCTTTCGCAACAGATTACAAATAGTTTCAGTCATGCAGCATTATCGTATGAGCGAATTTTCGTAAATTTTCATACAATATTATGTTACATTGTTTTGAAAATTGAGGACTTTGAGTAAAAATAAATGTTTAATTACCAATTTTATGGCCAAAAACTTTTTCTAAATATCATTCTGCGATTCGAAAAGAAATTTTGAATTTTTGACATTTTTGCAATGTTTATCGATTTTTTTTATAGCAAATTACAGGTAATGACATTTAAGTACATTTTTCAGCATAACTTTGTAGATCAATTTTTGAATATATTATATTTTATAGTTAATAAACTTTATTTGAACAATATTCTACTAAAAAATATAAATTTAACGAGTTTTAGCCGTTTGTTGCTATTTTTAGTGATTTTTTCAACAATTTTTTTTTTTGAAATTTGACTTATTTAATGTGCTCAAAAAATGGTGGCCAACGAAATCGTCCTTTCGTTTGGGAAGCTTGATTTTTTGGCGCAAGATCGGAATTTTTATCTCGGTCGTAAAGAGAGTTATCGTCTAGAAAAGGGTTAATCTCTAAGATTCGTTTCAAAATGTCTCAAAACGGATTTCAATGAAGAAAATTTTAATTTTAAAATTTGTTGAGCCATTGCAATAACTTTATTGTCTACAAAAATTCGCTTAAAAAAATGATTTAGGTACGTTTTACGGTGAGTAGAATCCGAAGTAGAATTGAAATAAAAATGAAAAAAAGTTTGCAGAAGTTTACTATCAGCATCTCTCATTCCCACGCCAACAAACTGACCTGTTACAGGTATTTGGGGTGTCACTCGATCGATTTTGCTGTTTCAAGAACTTCGTCTAGGAAATAGGAAAGACCAATTGTGTGCTAAATATGAACTCAATAGCTCCATTCAAAAGTTGGAGTGCACAATGATGGCTGCACACATGTAAGCGTTAGAAAGTTTAAATCTAGACTCAGTGAATGAACGCCACAAAACACATTCACCGTGAGAACATTTTTCGAGTTATTTAATTCTAAAATGTATAGGTAACCATTGTGATACCTTCGTTGTCAATAATAATTCGCTCAAAAAATTGTGGGGTTTCATAATATTAGGCACCTCGTTTTTGTTAGGATGCAAAGCTCAAACACCGTACAGGGTGAGTTGCGATTTGGGAAAATGGTCCACTGCATTTGGGAAAGAAGTAAGACATTTGGGGGAAGTAAAAATAGGAGAAAGTATGTGTATTGAATGTCTTTGGGGAAAGTAAAAGTATCTAAATACATATTGGAAGAAAAAATGAACTTACCACATACTACCGTGAAAACCCGATTCAGTCAACTAGTTTTAACTAGTCACAACAGAATAATAGTGTCAAACTTGTATGAATTTTACTTCCATTGATAGTGACTGCCTGATGTTATGTGATTTTGACATGCGTACGAAGCGAGCAACTTGACCACCGATCTTAGTTAACAACTGATACTGTGTAAAATCTCTAAGGTATCTGGAACGGGTGGCAGGGGTTACCCCAGAACGAAAGTTATCCCTCAAGCCCCTGGTACCTCTGACCCAGCTGAGAATGGAGGGGTACCTTTGCTAAATGCCGATGTAAGCTCAGTGATTGGCTAGAGCCGTTGGAAAATCAAGGATCATGTGAAAACAATTACCGGCGGTTAGTTTTTTGGGCCGCCAATTACGAATTTTTATCTGGAGAAGGTAACACTGGTCGCTAACACCAGGGGCCCTAACCTTGCCTACTGATTCAGTTTTGCTTCTTAGATACCCTCTGCCTCCTCTATATCCGGGACTGCTGCCACTAATGGTTACCTCTGTTTCTAGATTCCGTGCCTACGAGTGGTTGTAGACGAGCTTACATTAGTTTTGACAGGTTACAGGTAGTTTTGAAGAATTTCGGGTATTTACGGTAACGTATACATAGGTCTTGGGTAAGAATCCCTCCAGGAATTGAGTGCATCGAACAAACGGCGCCCCTTGTCCCCAAACTCATTGCCTCCGTGAGATCCCATGCTTTATGTTTTCCCCAAACGAATTATGGTTCTTATACCGGCAGCAATAAAAAGCAATAATATTTCTGCTTCATTTTGTGAATCGCAAAGTTGAGACATTATACATCTTTCTGATCCTCTAAGGCAACTTTGCGAGCAATGTAATTTTTCCTGGCGATAAAACGCCAAAGAAGAATGAGCCCAAAAGAAAGAGGTTTTTAGCGGTTTGAAGACGGGGGGAGGGAGGGGGGGGGGGTTGATGGCTCTTGCCGTCTCGCCCCGCTCCATTGGGAAAAGGGATACGGGTTGTAATAGAATCCGTGATCTCTGAAGTGGATTATCTGTCGACAGTCCACTCTCACTCTGGAGAGTTTCCAGCGCGGTGCGAAAAGCTCTTCACCTTGAACCGGATAATGGCGAGTGGAGTGGGGCGGAGAAAAATGCATTAACCGGGTAATCTCTGGAGGAATCCATCTTCCGTTGGGGAGAAAAATGGTTTTGAGAGCGGACTAGGTCAGCGTGTCAACTCCTCTGGGTAGATAGTTTCACGAGGAACAATGCTCAGGGGGCTAGAATGAATATTTCGTGCAAAAATAAAAAATAAAAATCGCATTTTGAAAGTTGGTAGAATGATGCATTTATAAGTGTATTTCAAAGAGGTTTTGTTGTGAAACTTGACCCTGAAACGGTAAACTCCAATGTGTAGCTGTAATGTGAAATGCATGTCGAAACAAGAATCAGCCAAATCGCTTGTTTTCCTCTTTTTGATTTACTACGAGTATTTTCAAAAATAAATCTTTGCAATCGACCCTGCATCTTTGCATTTGCATCTTTGCAAACCTTTGCAAAATGACCCCCCCCCCCCCCCCCCGCTCTTAAAATTCAACCAAGCATTATTTTTTCACGCGCTAATCTTTCGATCTCGCTCAAATTCAGGGGATAGTTTGGAGAACAGAATTTGAGCATGATCGCAACATTAGTAGCTCGACTGTGCATGCGTAAATGTGAAATTTTATAGGTAGCAAGCTTAAATATAAAATAAAAGAGGATAATTATTTGTTGCCATGCGAATTGGTTCCTCATAGTTTCGATGAGTCATATAGGTGTATTTGCACTCCATTAGTTATTGTTATCTAAGTATGACAGTAGATGAAGATTTGATATGGACGAAGCACATTATTGTTGTTGATACAAAGTTAAGAGGATTCCTTTATGTTTTTCATCGCTCCAGGAAAGTTTTCTATAGGGATACACTTAGATTTCATTTTTATATGGCACTTGTACCGTCGGTCATTCAGTACGGCATTGCTGCATGGGGCGAGGGGGGGGGGGGGGGGGGGGGACACTCCCGATGCATTTGGAAAGAATTAATGTTATTCAAAGAGATATATTGAAAGCAATAATGAAAAAACTACGTATTTTTACCTCAGGCAACTGTTCTAGTAATGTTTCATAGAAGGCCTAGAATAGTGCAGAGTACACATCCTCATGACCATTTCACACGGTATAGGCTTATTGGTAATGTAACCCTGAACAAGCTCTGACATGTACGACTAGAAGTCTTCAATATATTATTTACCTATATAGTTCATTGTGTGATAGACGCAACCCTTAAATCGCCGCTGCTATGAGTACTCGCACTGCGTACAAAAGAAATTTCCTTGAATGGTCAATTATAGAGGGTGTCATGGAAGTAGAAAATATAATTTTTGGTATGTACACGTAATTCAAAATGTAATTATTATTTATCGAGTCAGAAAGCCGTCGTAAGTAACAAGTATTAATTCTATCAATCTGAACACCTAGCAGGTTTCCTTAGTTCATAGATTCACACTTACCGCAGGTGGAGACTTCAAGTTGAATACACAAACAATTACACAATGAGCACAACTTTGATTAAACTGATTTATTAAGGGAAATCAGATACACAACCCTAATTCACGATAGTAAGTAAAGATATATTACGATTCACAAGCGAGAGAGCTATCAGGCGAAACGAGAGCATGAAAACGAACGTAAAGGAGGCTTGAGACAGAGTGTGAGACGAGATAGAGCATAGAGATTCGATGTATCGAATCGACCAAGAGTCAGTGTTACCACTCATAGTGACCACGAAACATCATAATTGATACATGACAAAGCAAAATATGTACTGATACTGAATTAATCTTTGAAACAATATTAAGATCAATTTACACATTTATGTGTATTAATTATGAGCAATACTAAATGTTTTTCCTATTGAATTCATGTACATGGAGTTTACAATAGGACAAGTGTCATAGCTCATTTGTGGTCTAGGTTACATGGAAGGAGGTTCCATGGATCACGAAAGTGTCTCATTTGGAGACTCTATTTCAGCATTATTTTATTTCAACACGTCTTTCGAAGTTTATTCTATTTTGAGATAGCAACAACCAAGATGCTTGGCACTGCTCTTGTGAGGCGCCTCAAGCTTTTGCCCTATGCCTTACAATAATGATGTTTTTTGTATGATTGCTTCAAGCTAGCTGTATATATAATTTTGAACGTGTTTGTACAACTTACCTTAATAAATAAATAAATAAAATAAATAATCACAGTTATATTCCATTTTGTTGAAATTGTCAGGAATTTCGAGTGTTAGGCAGTAAC
Organism: Adelphocoris suturalis; assembly: GCA_030762985.1. Taxonomy (NCBI): domain Eukaryota; kingdom Metazoa; phylum Arthropoda; class Insecta; order Hemiptera; family Miridae; genus Adelphocoris; species Adelphocoris suturalis. Next base: position 50,562,692 of record CM061043.1, on the reverse strand, counting down.
ATGGTCCCCTGTCCGTTTCATTGTTGCCAAATCAATAGCTTTGTTCCTACAAGGACAAAAGGGTGCCCTAGAGGTGCTCAGAGCTCGAAATTGCATTCCTACAAGGTTGTGGGGTTGAGTGCTCCGAGCTCCACGCATGCCCATTTTGAATTAACCTGCTACCCTTGGGTAAACTACATATCCGCGTAACCTTCTCTAAACTGTTTTCACCTTCCTCAATACGTTTATTATCACATCTCTCTTTCAATATTTTCCGTTTATTATTTTCAAATTTTGTCCCCTTTTCGGAGTATGGATGCGATTTTCGGTACTTTTCCGTAATCCCCCCCCCCCCCCCCCCCCCCCCCGTCAATTTGTCCTCAACACGCCCGCCCGATGTTTCTAGGCATTACTTCTCACCTAGATTAAGTTATGTTATGTATTTTTGAGATGCGAGCTTGCGAGCATCCAGACCGCCAAAGTATACACATCATTCTGACCTACGTGTCCAACTAATCTGTATTTTTACTAAGGGATTGACTACATGATGTTATGTAATTTTGAGATGCGAGCATCCAGACCATCAACCTATGGGTGATATTCTCGAGATTTGGACACTAGCGCATCCTTACATCGAGGCAAGGCAAAATCAAGTTATTTCACCTTGTTGTCATGGTGACGAGTAAACATATGCGAAAATGCGCCATTTGTAGGCACAGCTGGACAACAGCATAACATAGTCTCACCTAGTTCCGAGTCAATATTTTCAATATTTGTAATATGCAAGGTGATAAATTTTATGCAAATGGCATCAAGTTATTATCAGGTGTTGACCTCAAACGCTACGAACGCAAGATTTAATCTGTGGGGTAGAGATCCATATGAAATGTGTGTTGGGGAGTTGACATACAAGTGTTCTAGATGATCCAGACTTCAGCCGCAAAGATGTGGATTACCTATCTAGTTTTAGAACTGTTCTTTGAATCAATTGAAACTAAAAATCTAGAGTACTGTGAAACTGGTCTTGTGAAAGGATATGTTATGAGAGCTTTGTTATGCGGGAACAGTAAGTTGTATCACATGTGGAAAAGTAAGTACCTAGAGGTAATGTATACCTAAATACTTTCCGTATATTATTACTTGTTCATGTAGGTACTTTATTGATAAAAACGAAAGTAGGTACCTAATTACCGTTTTTGTCCATAAAATTTGCGTAACTGCAAAACTCGGGCAATAACTGCACTGCCAATGCCGTCTTTATGAAATCTTACCTTCAGAGGAATGCATTTCAAGGTGTTTTCCTTGCAGCTGGTTTTTAATTCATGTTGCATATTCCCTGATTCAATATTTGACAAACTTGCTAACCGGCGGTTGTACCTATTCGTCGGCAAAGCAACGACCCACCTACTTTGTTTTGGAACTTTAAACCAACAGCAAATCTGGTAGGTACCTAGGAAGTACGTACCTACCTAAGTAGTTTCGTTTCTTGGTGTAGCAACAACCTGCCTTGTTTATTTTGACAAACTATCAAATCTCTCCTTTTATTCATTCAATATAACAAGTAAAGCTTCCTCAGTTAAGCATAGTACTACGAACTTATAATAAAACGCTGATGAAGCTACCTTAGCAATGGCTAGGTACCTACACAGCAGTACAGACACCTGAGGAATTTTCAATCATCTTTTCTTTTCTATTTTTCAGGTTAATTATTCTCAAAGCCTAAACGAATGAAGTTCTTTAGTTTTCTGACACTGATTAACTACTATAGTTACTAGGCTCCTTGTCAAAATAAAAACTCGTTCACGTTAGATTGGTATTGTTGACAGCAATCTACAATCAATTATTGCGCTGGCAGGCATGATTATTAGGTATAACATTTAGTCGAATTGAAACTTTGTATTGCTACAATATTATACTTTTTCAAAACAAAACTGTTGAAAAATGGCCTTATAACCACGAATTATGTTGACGTGAGACGGCAAACTTATTGGTTGGTTGAGTAGCGATTCATTGACGTAGGGCGGTCTCATGGCCGACTTTGGCTGAAACCCGACCCTACTTCAGGCGTGACGTCACGAGAATATGGGCCATACACATCATTCTGATCTATTTGTGCGAATTCATGTGCATTCTACTTGTGCGAATTAATGTGGAGGCAATCAAACCACAACCACGCCAATTTGTTTCAACAAATCCTCACAGACATCGGCAACTTCTGAAAGCACGGTAATTCTTTTTTCCTTTTTTTTTTTTTTTTTAAATAATATAATTTCTTCCCACAGCTTAAAATTGTCACCAATTCTACGTAACTATGTAATATAAGTAAGAAGGAATGCCTAGAATCATCTGGGGGGCGTGTTGAAGACAAATTGACTGTGGGTAGGGGGGGGGGGGGGGGTATAACGGAAAAGTACCCGATTTTTTTCTCCAATTCTGATTTGGAAAACTCCTCGGACGATGAGTACTTTTTTCGGATTCTTCTGATGATAAAGAGGTGCTGCTCCAAGAGATCGGAAGCGCCCCAAAGTCGTCGACTACGAGGGCGTTGTAAACCATTAAAATGAAAGTGAATTTTTGGAACACTTCCTCGTCAGTCACCGTATTTCGAATGTTTTAGCTAAGAGGTTCGAGTGGACTACCGTTAACTCGTTTTGAATTCTCGGGTGTTTGTTCCAACTAACAAGAAAGTGGGCGATCTTGGAGCTAACCCCACGGCAACTCTTGAGGAGCCTCGGGGTTCGCTCTCGAAGCGTTGTTGGAACAAAGATAATAGGTTCTTCACTCTGCGCACGCGCAAACGTGAATTCCATTATGCTCCATTTTTTAACACCCAAGTCGTTCGAGCTCTCCCAAATTTATTTAATTTTATTTTCGGGCGAAATTGCCCAATTTACAGTTTTATGATAATAATATTAATAATATTAATTTTAATCTAGATTTTACTAAACAATTCTACGTTAGATTCCATAACATTAATCTCACAACAAACAATAACAAGCTTTATAGGGCAAAAACATAGTGATCACCAATTCTCAACAATAATAAATAGCACAACGAAAATTTGAAGAATGGGGTAACATAAATAATTCAAGAAATTTTTGACTATAACAATAATTTACAATGTCTCTTGAACGCCAGCTCACTTAAACAAAGAAGGTCGGCATCCGACGATAAACCCACCAATCGGTTGAACTCTCTCTGGTATCTAATCAGGAGCCCACCATGCAAATTCGGATGATAGTTGGGAGACGACGATTCGTTTTCTTTTCTGGTAACAACAATGCCCCTTCAGACACAGCATAAGTAGTGTAAAGGACACGAGATTGGTTGTACTGATCCCCTCACCGTCGTGGAAACCAAGGACGGATGACGCCGTAACTCAAGCCGGCGTGCCTTTGACGCTTTCCCTCAAGCCTCCCTTGCTCGGATATTCTCTCCGCTGGCTGCCTATTACCTCAACCAATTTCCTCACCGACCTTCTATCCCGACTCTCACATATTTCATAACTCGCTCCGGAGGAGGCATCGCGTGTATGAAATCATTGTTCTTATTTTCTTTTTGCTACTTCCTTCCGTTATTGATGCAATTTCATGACATGGAAAACAACTCTGTTTAGGTGACGGAGAAGTGCAATGTTTACCAAAACTTTTGTAGAAACACGAGATCCGGCTTATCAGGAAGTATACAAGGTGGTTCATATTGCATACAATGGTGAATTGCCTAGATTTATAAATAATTAGAGATGAGTCGATACCAAAATTTATCGATTCCCGATCCCGATTCCGATACCTAAAAATAATACCTAACTTACCTGTAGGTGAAAAACAAAAATTCCTCTTGAACTAGTAATATATTCAAATTTTTTTGTACAACATATAAATTATACTTACAAAAAATTGATCCCAATATATTTGCAAATGAGGTAATGTTTAAATAAAAATAAAACATGGATAATAACACTAAAAGTTATCAGTCTAATTTGCTAATATATTTTCCATCTCTATTTATTGTCATTAGGAGTTCTTGTTCCAATGAAGCTTAATGCTTTAGTTACTTATTAAAATTAAATAAATTTTAAAGATTAATTCTTATTACAAATTCGAAATTTCAGATTTATATTTTCATTCAAGGCTTTAGTTAATTTGATTTGTGCAAATACAAAATTTGATATTTTTTTGTTATCTATCAAGTATCAATTAATAGGCAACTCTTATTGCCTAGGATTGATTTCTTTCTGAATAAAACAAGTTAAGCAGACTGATTTGGTTTTTTAGTTTTTCGTCGGTAACTGTAAGGTATTTCCAAATAAGACTGGCTCTAGGCTTTTATACTTGGAAAACATAGCTTTATCTAATGCTTCTGTTGTCACAAACAAAATAACACAAGCCTACTTGTAAACAAAGTTATAATTGTAAGTTGTGTTTTGGACAATTCATGTTTCGCAACTACTAACTTCACACAACGGTTGCACGGTACAACCATCTTCGTTGTTAGATGGTTGCAATAGTACCGTAGTGTAATAAAACGCCCATCACCGGGCGGTATCGGTATCGGCTTTAGGCGATCGATTCTCTATACCGATACCAATGCCTAAGAATCGGTGATATCGAGAATCGGTATCGGGAATCGACTCATCCCTATAAATAATAAACCAAAACTAGATTTTTGCTTCCGAGTCTACCTACAGGTATCAAAAGCATTGTTTTCACTTTCGGGAGAAAAAAATTTTCGGTTTTCAAAATCAAAATTTCCAATCGCATCTTACGTTTTAGACCATTCTGAACAACTTTGGTTCCGCGTCTGTCTGTATGTGTCGTGTGTCCCCAAATCCTTGTGACGAGCTCATTTTCCACAGTTTTATCCGATCTGGATGAAATTTCTAAGGAATGTGCGGGCTAGGATGAATACGGTCCCCTATCAGTTTCATTGTTGCAAAATCAATACTCCTCTCTGCGCATGCAAACGTGAATTCCATTATGCTCCATTTTTTTCACGCCCTAGTCGTCCGATCTCGCTCAAATTTGGATGATAGTTGGAAGAAGATGATAGGTAAACAAGGAAGCTATGTGCCACACCCAACTTGGCAGACTTTTTCTCTGTGATATTGGTTACTAGCCGTTTACCCGTGCGTTGCACGGACCCACATCTATGGGACATTTTTACCGGGTCATTACCACCTCAATGTAACCTTAGTTACGTTAAAACTATTCCCGACTAACATTGCTGCAGAGATAAGGCGTTTTGATATCAGGTTTTGATCATTAACGTATAAAAACTGCTCTGCTCAACCCACCATAATCGTTTTGGAATCGTCGAATTTGTTATCGAAAGTTCTTTTAGCGTGAAGCCACCCTATCCCGTTCGACGCATGTAAGGTTTTTCCTTAAGGGGGTGCCGGCCGTGAGATCTCCAAAGCAGACCCACTGGCGCCTTTCCAACCAAAAGAGCAAGAAAGGTGAGTGATTCGGATGTAGTGAAACCTAGAGGTAGACGCGAGGACTCTGTCCGATCCAGAAAACGGCTCAAAGCTCCCTCCAAATTCAAAATACGACCAAACGGTTTATTCAACATTTCATAGCCAATAATTGACAGATTTCAATGATTCTTGCAGCGTTCGTTCTGTTTTTGAAACCTAAAGGTCCCACAAACCTCGAAATTTGAAAGTAAAATTGTTACATGGTATCTAAATTCAAAAACTATGGAGTTTGAAAATTTCAGAGAAACGATCGCATGAGGAATTTTAAAGCCAGCAGATTGCCGCAAGAATAATTAAAATTGGTCCTCTATTGACCGAGGAAAGTTGAAAAAACCGCATATAACACACGGTGCCCTCTCATACTAGATAAAATTTGAATACCTGGGCAACGTCTTTAGGGAAAGCTGAGTTCTAGATGAAGGTTGTGTAGTATATCACGATCAACATTCTCGATGGAAATCCTTTGAAGAGGGGGAAGAGGTCTGGGTTCAAAATCCATTGATTAAAGGATTCAAAAAAGGGATTATTGTAAAGAAAATGGGTCCTTTATCCTACCTGGTGGAAGTAGAGGGAGTACAGCGAAGGAAGCATGCGGACCAGTTACGAACAGCTTGAGGGCAAAAGATGAGGGGGAAGTGATGTAGTATACCACTAACAACGTTCCATGGAAACCGAAACTAGGTTATGCTTGTAAACATAAATTATTTAAATAAACTTTAGTTTAATTCCAGATTCGCATATTTCATGATATAATAGGTTGTGATATAGCCCGTGTGCTAACCGGAGACCCTAAGAATGTCCATGTACGATTTCAGCTCAATAGGTCCATTAGTTTTTACGAGATTATCTGACGATAGCGTTTGGTTATTCTCGTATTCGTGTAATAGAATGTGTAGAAATTCGTGAGGAGCTAGAATCTGCAGTTGCTTGTGTAGACGTTGCTCTACGCGTTAACGGGAAAAAACCGTACATGAAGAAACCGAACAAAGATGTCAAAAGTTAATGACAGTCAAAAACAGTCATTAACAGCTGGAATCAGCATAATACAGCTCAGTTTCTGTAGCCCTCTTCTACACCAGATCTGCTAACAGCCGTTTTGTCACGCATAATCTTTCGCAATTTCAGGTATGCATCAATCATTTCTTCGGCAACATCCATCACAAGGCTTAGTTAAGCTCGGAATGTGTCTCCAAACATTTAGATGAAACATGTTTGTCTCTGTGTATTTATTTGATGGGTTTCTAAATGTATAAAAAAAACCTCTACTACATAGTGGGTGGTATACCGTATTCCACGGTAAATATTTGACAAATCAGAGAGTTGAAACTTGAAACATCATGAAATCGATATGGGAAGTTTTTTTTCTTCTGCCAGGTGCATCCCTTTTCGCGTGTTTTACCGTAAAGGTTACGGAAACACGAGACCCGGCTTGTTTGAAAGTATACCTAATGGCGGACAATGGTGAAAGGCCGTTGTTGACTGGGAAGGAAAAGGCCGGGGGGGTTATCCCAACACCCGGAGGGGCATTGAAAGAGTAAAAGAAGCCCGATTTTTCGGGTGGGGAGAGGAAAGGAGATCGTCAACAAAAGAGGGTCGCATCTTTCTCGTGGTGAAGGAGGAACTTACGGAATCGACTGGAGGAGATCGCGAGGGAGAACGAGGAGGGCAGGCCAATATCATAAATAGCCCAGCACCAGCTGGGGGGTTCAACTCTCCCGTCTTTTGTACGTCCCCCCACCCACCCTTCCCACATAACACCAAGTTCCCTTCGCTTTTCCTACATCATTTTCCTTGATCTCCTCTCCACCCCTTTTCCTTTTCATTCCTTTTCCCTCATAAACTTACAACAACAATATTCACTTAATATTGCCTCCGGCCCTACCTCAATACCCACATGTGGCCTTCCCTTTAAATCCCATGGTGGGGAAAACTTCGACCGTTTTCGTTCGATAGCAATTCACTTCCGCGGATGTTTACCGCCTTGACCGCCCTCGCAGGGAACCATACCTACTGGAGCGATCGGGTTCGGCGACGTTTTCCTCAATTCATGGAAGGATGAAACAGACGACAATGTGTGGGTGCTTATTAGGTAGACTGATTGAAACCGAATTGGTTCTCTGAGAATTGAGATTGTAATCAGTGTTCTGACAAACGAGAAAATTTACAAACAGAGCAGTTTATTTTCTTTGTTTGCTCATCTCTTCCTTCTCTCCAGTCTACTTAGAAGTTAGGTGAAGCATTGTTTGTTTGCACCTTCCGTAGAACAAAACAAAATTGTTATGATTGTCGAGTCCGACCTGTATAACCAGACACATGTATAACCAGACGTAAATAACCACAAATTTAACTACCTACCTATATAACGAGAGTAGTTACCGACATTTAACCAAAATAGTAGAGATGAGAAGGGCAGCAGGCTCAGGACAGAAGGGAGACGCCGATGTTATAAAACTGATTGCAAGCCAGCCGGGAGTGCCATGCTTGTTGTTTCGGTGTACCCACCTTCCTCACTCCTGCTACTTCCTAGCCATCGCGTCGTTGTCCGTCAAGAACTTCGGGTGTTTATCTAGAAGTCTCCCAGCTTATTCCCTAATTATTAAGAACGATGCGGTTCCTTGATTAATCAGGGCTCCGGAACATTGTCCTTCGTTGAACTTGTTCCCGTCCAGGCATCATTACGACGGTGCTCTCAAGCGGTCTCTGGACTAATATCCTAAAGTAACGCATCCTCTGATCATTTGTGTGGTGCTACAACGGTTGCTCCATCTTTCCATGTTCTGTTGAGTTTTAGGTCGATAGGGCATCACCATCAGATTAGTTTCCAACAAGTATTCCCAAGTTCAGTATATAAAGTTACTTGCTAGACTCACTTACCACTAGCTCATCTTCGCCAGACTCACTAGATTCCATTCTTAGCAAGCGCAAATCACAAAAATCATTGTTTTCACACGCATTTAACGTTTTACACCATTCTGAACAAATTTGGTTTTGTATCCCACAGTCAGTAAGTATCAGTGTGTATCCCCATGTCCGCAAATTCTTGCTACGGCCTTATATTTCACAGTTACCATCATTAGAATTCAAACGCGAGCAACTGATCATTGTCATTTTCTTCTTCGTCAAATTCTGACAGGCCATCTGCTAGTAATTTAAGGACTTTGTCGTCTAAATCTTCAATAGCCTTTGAAGGCGGGAAAATTCTCAAGCTCGTGGATCAGATGTTACAAGCAAGTTATGCAGCACATCACTGTTCGTATTTATTCTGGAATTCCTTCTGGAATGTCCGTCCCGAATTCCTTGTGCCTAATTTCAATAACATCTTCTGACAGTTGCCCAATAGGGATCAGAAAGTTCTCAATTATTTGGGTTCCATGAATGAGAATTTTATGAACTGTTACTGGCATTGGGTACCAGTCGTACAAGCTCACGTACAGCTTGGCTTTATCAGAAGTATATTGCTTAAAAGTGGTGTTATTAACTTCACGAGCTGAGGCCAAAACTTCCAGTAAGACGCGGGACCGTTCAATAGGTCCTCTATCGACCCCAGTTATGGAAGAACATGTGTCAGGGTCTGAAAAGAATCTTCTTGCTGAGTTCCCATCGTTGGTATTCCCCAAACCCTACTTTGGGGTGTCAAGAAGCAGGCCTGTTCGTGAACGAAAATCATCTATTATTTGCTTTTTGCGCTTCTTGACATCTATAAAACAATAAAAATATGTCTTCCGTCCAACCATTTCGCGTGTTTAGTAAAAAAAAAAAAAAAAAAAAGTTTGCAATCGGTGACATTGATTCCAATATCTTTTGAAAATTTTAAAAAAATTGTTAATTTTTATATTCAGTGCATTGTCATGAGACAGGTTTGGATATACACTTAACACGTAGGTAATTATTGAGTGTCGGCCCTCTTCAAAATCAAAGTTTGCCTCTTTTAATATTCTGAATAATTCTCTTCGCTCAATAGAGACTTTCAGACCTGGAAAACAAGAAAAATCATATTTCCTAGAGTTGCAAATAATTGCAGCTAAAATTAACGAAACTATGTTCTATGATACTTGCAGTTCACCAGTATATAGGAGTTTCCAAGTTCTACGAAGTTCCGTAGAATTCCGAGCATTTTAAAATCTATATTAGTGCTTTTTTCTAGTTTTAAAATGCAAAAATTACTAAGATGGTCATCAGAATCAGCTAAATATTTAATATAGTTTATTTTTTACCTTCAGTTGACCCTTCCATATTCACAGGAAACTGGGAGAAGAAATTAGAATTCACCAGAAACGTTTACTTGAAAGACTGAGCTCAGGTGCGAAAAAGAGTAATTAGCTTGCGTCCGGGGTCCTCCCTTCACTAATAAGGTACGATATCTCCCTCAAGTATCTTTTCAGGTTCTCTCCTTTCCTTTTGAGTGATCAGGGGCTCCCTCCCTTGTGTTATGACTACCTTCCAGTTAAAATGGAGGGCTTTGGATTTTCGACTTTTGACTTGCTAGATTAGCGTTCTGGACCAATGTGCGGTGTCTGTCAAGAACTTTCGGGTCTTCCCATCCAGAAGCCTCCCAGCTCATTCCCTAATATTAGGGACGACGGTTCCTTGATTAATCAGGGCTCCGGAACGTTGTCCTTCTTTCCACTATATACGAAGGTGCCTTTCAGGGCTCTGGAAACTTGTTCCCATCCAGGCATCATTACGACGGTGCTCTCAAGCGGTCTCTGTATTGATATCCTAAAGTAACACATCTTCTGATCATTTGTCTGGTGCTACAATGGTTGCTTCGTCTTTCCATGTTCTGTTGAGTTTAAGGTCGATAGGGCACCACCATCAGATCATTTTCCAACAAGTATTCCCGAGTTCAGTATATAGAATAACTTGCTAGACTCACCACGAGTTTATCTTCGCCAGACTCACTAGATTCCATTTTTAGCAAGCGAAAATCAGAATAGTAATCAAATTTTTCACTCGTGTTTAACGGTTTAGACCATTTTGAACAAAATTTGGTTTACTGTCTCTCAGACAGTATAGCCAGTGTGTATCCGCATGTCCGCAAATTCTTGCTACGCGGTTATATCGCACAGTTTCCATCAGATTTTGATTAAATTTTCAGGTAATGTACTGATTAGAGTGCAGATTTTGTTTCCCCTCATAAACTTACTACAACAATTTCCACTTAATATTGCCTCCGGCCCTACCTCAATACCCACATGTGGCCTTCCCTTTAAATCCCATGGTGTGGAAAACTTCGACCGTTTTCGTTCGATAGCAAATCACTTCCGCAGATGTTTACTGCCTTGACTGCCCTCGCAGGGAACCATACCTACTGGAGCGATCGGGTTTGGCGACATTTTCCTCAATTCATGGATGGATGAAACAAACGACAATGTGTGGGTGCTTATTAGGTAGACTGATTGAAACCGAATTGGTTCTCTGAGAATTGAGATTGTAATCAGTGTTCTGAAAAACAAGAAAATTTGCAAACAGAGCAGCTTGTTTTCTTTGTTTACTCATATCTTTGTGCTACGCATCTCAGTGAGTTTACCAAGGAGTTAGGTGAAGCATATTTGATTGCACCTTCCGTTGAACAGAACAAATGGTTTATGATTGTCGTGTCCGACCATTATAACCAGATACATTTATAACCAGACGTATTTAACCATACATTTAACTATATAACCAGAGTAATTAACGACAAGTAACCAAAATTGTAGAGAGGTGAAGGGCTGCAGGCCCAGGAGAGAAAGTAGAGCCCGATGTTATAAAACTGATTGTAAGCCGGCCGGGAGCGCCATGCTTGTTGTTTTGCTCTACCTACCTTCCTCACTCCTGCTACTTCGTAGCTCTCGTTGTCTTTCAAGAACTTTGGGTGTTCCTATCCAGAAGCCTCCCCTTATTCCCTAATTATTAAGAACGACCCTTGATTAATCAGGGCTCCGGAACGTCGTCCTTCTTTCTACCATGTACGAAGGTGCATTTCAGGGCTCTGGGAACTTGTGTCCGTCCAGGCATCATTACGACGGTGCTGTCAAGCGGTCTCTGGATTGATATCCTAAAGTAACGCATCCTCTGATCATTTGTCTGGTGCTACAATGGTAACTTCGTCTCTCCATGTTCAGTTGAGTTTGAGTTCAATAGGGCTTCACGATCAGATCAGTTTCCAACAAGTATTCCCAAGTTCAGTATATAGAATAATTTGCTGGACTCATTTACCACGAGTTCATCTTAGCCAGACTCACTAGATTCCATTTTTAGCAAGCAAAAATCAGAATGGTAACCAAAGTTTTCACTCGTATTTAACGGTTTAGACCATTTTGAACAAATTTGGTTTAGTGTATCTCAGGCAGTAGTGCCAGCGTGTATCCGCATGTCCGCAAATTCTCGCTACCCTTATATTTCATAGTTTCCATCACATTTTGATTAAATTTTCAGGTAATGTGCTGAGTAGAGTGCAGATTTTGTTTCCCCTCATGAACTTACAACAACAATATTCACTTAATATTGCCTCCGGCCCTACCTCAATACCCTTTAAATCCGATGGTGGGGAAAACTTCGACCGTTTTCGTTCGATAGCAATTCACTTCCGCGGATGTTTACTGCCTTGACCGCCCTCGCAGCGAACCTCCTACAGGAGCGATCGAGTTTGGCGATATTTTCCTTTATTGATGGATGGAACAGATGACAATGGGTGGGTGCTTATTAGGTAGACGGATAGGAGTCCAAATCGGTTCTCGCGGAATCGTGATTGTCTTTAGCCTTCAGACAAACTAGAACATAGGCAAACAGAGCAGTTCGTATCACTTGTTTACTTCTTTCTTTCCGTTCCAAAGTTACTTACCGAGTAGTTAGGTGAAGCATTGTTTGAATCTCTTGTAGAACAAAACAAATCTCTCAAGATAATCAGAATTCCCACTCGCGTTTATCGTTTTAGACAATCTTGAAGAACATGGAGTTTAATGTACGAGCATTTCTGTCTGTGTGAGCCAGTGTGTATCCGTATGTCCGAAAATTGTTGCAACCAACCTACTTTTTACAGTTTTCATCAGATTTTAATCAAATTTCCAGGTAAGTTCAGATGATTTTGTTTTCCCTCATAAACTTATTACAATAATATTCACTTAATCTTCCAGCCCTACCTCAATACCCACATGTGGCCTTCACATTAAATCCCATGGTGGGGAAAACTTCGACCGTTTTCGCTCGATAGCAATTCACTTTCGCGGATGTTTACCGACTTGACCGCACTCGCAGCGAACCTCCTACAGGAGCGATCGAGTTTGGCGATGTTTTCCGCTATTGATGGATGGAACAGACGACAATGTGTGGGTGCTTAATAGTAGACTGATTGAAACCTAATTGGCTCTTCGAGAATCGAGATTGTCATCACTGTTCAGACAAACAAGAAAATTTACAAATAGCAGTTTGTTTTCTTTGTTTACTTGTCTCTTTCTGCTTTCGAGTCTACTGAGAAGTTAGGTGAAGCATTGTTTGTTTGCACCTTCCGTAGAACAAAACATATGTTTTATGATTGTCGTGTCCGACCACAAAAACTCCCTAAACAGGGGTCTCCAAACTACGGCCCGAGGGACAAATTTTGTCCGGCCCGCGGAGAGCTAGCATACTTGAAAACTCCTTTTAGAGAACATATTTTTTATAGCAAATTAAATTTAGTTTACTGAAGTATTCTAATTTTATGTTGAATAATTATTAATATGACATCTACATTGATATGGTCATGGGCTAACTACTCATAACATTGTTGTAGGCTTATTGTTATTGTTTTTGTGATAAGTTGGATAAAGAAACACAGAATTGTAATGAGTAAAGACATGTATAATATGCAGAAAATTTAACTTCAGTATATAATAACTAACAAATTATTGAAATGAATCCAACTAACATTTTATACATTTTAAATAAAAACATACTTATAACAAGCATAATAACATATGAAATACTAATGAGATTTATGTAATTGAGATTTTCCACTGTTTGTAGTTGTGGACTAATTTTACTTGTACCAATTATTAAAAGATATTTAAGATGCTCATCAGTTAATTTAGATCTGTTAACATTTTTTGTGTACTTCATTTTGGAGAAGGTCTTCTCACACAAATAAGTAGTACCAACAACAGAAAACAGCCCACGAGCAAATTTATGCAAATTATCAAATTGTGTCAGTGGAAGACTCTTATAAAATTCCAACAAAGATGAGTTTTGATATTTGTTCTTAATTATAGCACTGCACTGTAGATCAAACATTTCCATTTGAAGTTCCGGGGCTAGGGTTTCAATGTCAGTATCAAAAGGATTTTGAAAAATCTTAATTTGATACGCGATGGCATCAAAGTCCGAGAAACGAGTATCAAAATTTATTTTCAAAGCACTCAAAGTTTCGATTGCAAAATCGATAGGAAACTCAGTCTTAGTGGTGTGGCTGAATATTTCACATGTTTTAAAATGTGAAAAACATTTACTTCTTAGTTGTGATTGAAACAGTATCAATTTCTTCCGGAATGATTTGATATTAGTATATAAATCAGAAAGATGCTGGTTTTCTTCTTGCAATCTCAAATTCAGTTCGTTCACATGTTTTGTCAAATCAACATAGAATGCTAACTTCCACAGCCATGCGTTGTATTGTAATTCAGTATGAGGGCGATGCTTTTCATTCAAAAAAAATTTCGATCACTCATCCAAGGCCAAAGAAAACCACTTAACATGTCCATTTTTGTCGAACAGTTGAGAGGATATATTTTCAGCGATGTTTTCTACCCTTCGAGCCACAGTGTTTGCTGACATACTGACAGTTTTTAATAAATTTACCTTTTCAGGGCACATTTCTTCGGCTACTGCAATTATGCATTCTTTGATCATTTCTCCATCGGTGAATGGTTTTTTACGTTTTGCAATTTCAAGAATCACACGAAAGCTGGCACGAGTTGTAGCCTCTTGTTCAGTTTTGAGTTTTGTAAATGAAGATTGCTGCGATTTCAATCCGCGCTTCATAGCTTCGAATTTTTCTGTCCGCAAACTTCCTGTATATTTTGAGTAATTTTGAAAATGTTTTGTTTCATAATGACGTTTAATGTTATATTCCTTGAGAACGGCTATGCTTTCATTGCTGATCAAACATAGCGCCTTGTTACTGGACTCAATTACGAAATACTGAATGTTCCACTGATCTTTGAATTTTCTGCATTCACAATCAATTTTTTGCTTCTTTTCCATACTACTAAATCACACACAAAAGTAACAATTCAAATCAAAATGTCTTAAACTTAAACACGCACAAACACGTTTTAAGGAGGTACCTACGCACTATTTTATTTCACAACAGTGTCATAGGAACTGACTTGTGGTTGCGCCACTAGCCTTCTTATATATTCCAATTACTGCCATCTATAAGTGAGTGGAAGACACCAGAACTTCCTCGAACTAACGAGATTATTCTGTACGTGCTATTAGCGCTATCTGTTAGCGATAGAAAGTACTACCTATTTCCGCTTGTGTCCACCAGATTTCGTGTCATGTTACTCCTCATGGCTAGTACTCTACGACTAATCTAAAAATTACAGATAATGACAGGAAAATTAATAATATGCAGTGTTGCCGTTTTGCGGACTTTAGTCCGATTTGCAGCCTTTTTTAAACGTTGCATACTTTTTCGGACTTTTTTTTTTCATCAGTGGACTATTTCCCTTTTGGGTGGTGGCACCAGTCGCATACACATACCCAGTATCATACACTTTCAACTTCAAAGCCAAATAATAACAGTTCTTGACGACCTATGTAGGATTTTCTAAGCTCAAAACGTTGTGGTACTTCCATAGTCGATCTTAAAAGAAGAAGAAGAAGAAGAAGGGAATGTTTTTTCGGTTATCTGGAGAAGAAGGTTAGGGCGCCTCGTGATCAGCACATTGTTCATGGCGTCTGCTTGGAGTTGAGGTTAACAAAGGGAGTCCTCTTTTATATTAGTATTATCACACATATGTTGTTTTCTCCATATCTGGGGGTGATATTTCATGTATTTTGACTCGTACAATTCATTTCCATTATTTGTTTTACTCAAAACACAGTTTTCAACCCGTTTTGAGAGGGTGTATGATACTGGGTACTTATTACAAGGCTGGTTCCCCAGTGTCATACACATGTGTATGACACTGGGGAATCCCAAAATTTCAAATTATTGCATTTTCTCGGCTATTTTAGGTGTTTAGGACTTGAAACTCACGGCGTGAACTTATTTTGAAATCACAAGTAGTAAGACCAGTATCATACAGTGGTGTATGATATTGGGTCCACAGGGTGTATGATATAGGGGCCAGCTGATTTTTTCCCATTCCAGCAGTTTTTTCTTTTTTTCTTTCAGAACATGGCCCCTCCGAATAAGAGACCAAAATATTCAGAGGATGCCATGAATAGAGCCTTGGCAGATGTTGCATTAGGTGTCCCAAAATCGACAGCAGCTAAGCGCCATGGGGTCAATAGAGTGACACTTTTGAATAAGGTGAACGGAAGACATCGCGCAGAACAACGAATGGGTCCGGATGCAGTCCTTTCAAAAGAAGAAGAGAGAATACTCGTCTTGTGGATTCAGTCCATGGCTAGAGTGGGCTACCCTGGTACTCGATACAAACTTCTTGACAGTGTTGAGCAACTCGTGAAGTATTTGGGAAGACCCAATCCGGCGTTTGGAAGATGCATCACACTTTGAACTGTGGAAAACCATCAAGTCCAGGTGTGCCAGTGAGGAACAAGGCCCTGTACAACAAACATCCTTGTGATGGTGGCAATTATGTCAACAATGTAGAGGTTAACCCTGATCCTGTTCAAGTTGGTGTTATTGAATATGAAGGTGTCGTCAACAATATCAACAGTTCCAATAACAATAACCAAACAACAGATGAAGTTGAAACCCTTCAACATGATGGAGAAATCGTTGTTGAAAACATCAGCAGCATTGGAGGTTCCTCAGCCCAAATTCCTGGTCAAAATGGTACAGAGGCGAATGCTTCAAATGATGTGTTGGCAACGAAACCTAGTCCTCTCAAGAAAGCACTAATTTGGACCCCTGTCATCAAGAAAGCCAACAAAAAAGAAAATATCAAAATAAAGGTATAGGACCTGGAGCTGTCAGCTCCCAAGAATGGCGAAATGCAATCATGGCGAAAGAACAGAAGAAAATACAAGCTGAAGAGGCTAAGAAGAAACGAATGCAACTGAGAATTCAGCAAAATTTTGAAAAACAAGAATTGCAAAAGAAGAAGAAGGAAGCGAAATTGAGAAAACAGCAAGTTAAGCAAGAACTTTCTAGAGCGAACCCCACTTTGAGAAGAAGAACAACTCGAAAATGTACTCGAGTGTCTGAAAGCTCAACAGAAGATGAAGAAGAGTGGCAACCATCCAATTCCGAATCTGAAGAAATGAGTAACAATGAACCTCCAGTTGGGACTCCTATTTTACACACTGCAGAACCTCGGCAGAGTACAAGCGGTCTCCAATCTACGAGTACGTTAAAAAAAAAAACGCTGGACATGCCTGGACAGCCAGATGAAGACCAATCAGGGCAGTCAGAAATGGACCTACAAGAACAGCTGGAAAAGGACCAATGTCAGCAACTCTAACAAAGTACGGAAGATTTGAGAGAACTGCCAAATGAACCGGAGCACATCAAAGCGAACCGACATGAGTCAGTACAAAATCAGTCAGTTGTTGTATTTATGGAACCAAAAAATGATGCTAATGATTCCAGTCCCTCAGAAGCCACTAATTTTAATATGGCGAACGAAGTAGATAAATCTATCTTAATAACACCAAAGATAGGTGAAACATTTTTCATCGGCTGCAAATCTTCGCCACTCCATCAACAAAGGAAAACCTTATTCAAGATTAAGGGGTTACTCACAGAAGAGTTAGCAGTTGTCGTCCCCCTTAATCCGTGTAATAGATTACGAACGCTATTCGTGGAGAAAGAGCACGATGAAGACCTTTTAGACTTATCCACCATTGTAGTTACTAATGTCCCTGTTCCTGTGACGTTTGGACAAACGGGGAGCAAAAAATACTACTTTCCTGCTCCAATGCAAGTTGATTTGTAGTGAAATTTCATTTTGATATTATCTATCACGTTTTCGTGAACTGGTACCTAATTATGCTTGCGTCTTACTTTAATATACGTTTCTATTTCAAGAGTTTATTAATGTTTAAATGTAGGAATTTATTCGAGTTTTGAGAAGAAAAGCGAGAGTTACCTAGTTACGTTTGTATTTCCAGAAAGGATTATTCCTATTTTGAATGTGATATCAAACTAAACTATTTTATACTTCTAAACTATTATAAGTACTTTCTGTTATAATGTTCAGGAATTAACTAGGTATTAAAATTTATTCCAGTGTGCAAAGCATGTTATCGTAAAAGTTCCTAGAGAATAGAAGTTCCCTAAAACAAGAAGACTGTTGATTATATACCTAGAAGTTATTTTTGCATTCGAAACATTTAGACTTCAAACTTGAAGACTTTAGACTTCAAACTTTAAACTTCAATAAACATTATTTGAAGTTTAATTTGCGATTATTTTCTGTATTTAACCCTCAATAACGAAAAATTAATTTTTTAAAAATGTTTTATTATGAGTGTATGATACCGGTTCCAAAGAGTGTATGACACCGGTGTCGCCCAATTTTTGCCGTGTATGATACTGGAGACAAAAAGAGATCTTGAAAATCATTCATTATAGCTAGAGGAAACCGAATATATAAATTTTTTTGGTTATACTGCGTTCTTAAAAAGTCAGACTACCTACATTGTCCCCTAAACAATTTTTTACATTATAATCCGGCCTAGGTATTGAGCAAAAACTGGAAATTTTCCGTTAACTTGTATGATACTGGTGCCACCACCTTTACCACTGGCAACAATGATAATATGGTTTTGGCCCTCGGAACTTACTGGAGTAATCAGTATGGCCCCAAGGCTGGAAAGTTTGGAGACCCCCGCCCAAAATAACACATCCTCCAAGTTTTAGGTCGTTAGTGCTTCACCAGTTCTGGTTCCAACATTTTACAAGTTTTCTCTAAATTCTATATATCGTTTAACCTCCTAGACTCACTCACCACGAGTTAATCTTCGACTGACTTACTAAATTCCAGTTTTAGCTAGCACAAATTACAAAAATCGTAGTTATCACTTGCATTTAACGTTTTAGACCATTTTGAATAAATTTGGTTTAGCGTCAGTGAAATTCAATATTCTTTTTAACGGTATACATTCAAATTGAATTTACACAGCAAAATAAGGGAGTTGTGATCGTTGCAGTGACAAAAGCCCATTACCCCGAAAAATAATTTTTTTTTTTTAATTAAATTACTCGAAAACTTAGCGTTAAAAAAAAAAAATCCAGGAGGAACTTACAATCAGACATTAATAAGCTCTAGCATTGACTGGAGTTTGGCAGACCAGTTTTGAGCACACCCTGTCTAAAAATATGAACAAAAATTTAATTTAATTACTTCATGTTCAAGCCTGTTTTCCAACATTTTTGTGATATAGGAATCACAATCCAGACTGAAATACATTCAATAAACTGAAATTTGACCTTCCTGGTTACCAAAATAGGTTATGCAGGGGGACGGACACTTATGGTGTTTTGGTTGGAATTAGCTAAAAATAGGATACCTAATTAATTTTATTTGTTGGTTTATTTACTGAAATAATGGTAATAAAATGTACAACAGACATGGAAAACTACAAATGACATTTCATCCATTTTTTCGTGCGGCTATGAACAGTTTTTTGGGACTGCTGAACAATTTTTGAAATGGCACTTAGGATGTGTAATAACATTAAGAAGCTTATCTAATCTATCATATGTTCATATATCTGTCATATGTTATCTAATTATCATATTTCTCTAAAAATACATTCTCGTTACGCATCTTGTTGTTATTATTCACTAGTCCTCATTTCCTTATCAATGAATTATACGTATTAACATTACAGGATGTGTTTTGCATACGGCGGTCTTCGAATATAGAATTTAATTTTATTTAAACAGATCGTAGTCTGAATGTGGGAGAAACTCAGTTGCAGGCAGTGTTGGCCGTTATCGTATCGTACAATACAAATACGATATCATTGTAATCGCGATAATTTTTCGTTGATTCTGGATCAACTGCGATTATATTCGTATTCGTGTAATCTTATGCGTCTGTCGGCGATTACACAAAGACAACCCATAAAAATGTGTCACGGTGATCAATTTCAACAGGCGTCCCTCCTATAATGTGCGAAGCCTTGCTAATATTACATAGCTTCAGAGGGACGTCCTATTGAAATAGATTTGAGACAAATAGGCTGAGCTCCAATCGTTGAATTCGCCTTAAGGACGTCCCTCTGAAGTTAGGTAATATCAGCAAGGCTTCGCATATTATTTATTTTATTTTTATTTATTTATTTTAATCATGCAAATGCATTTTATAAATATGTTACAAATTGAACAACTTAAGCTACTCACTTTCTATTTCTTTCACAACGATAGGCTTGGCCCGTGTTGTTGGGGAAGGTCTTGGTGATTCGCTCATGTCTTACAATGTATCTACTCAATGATACAAACGGTACTTAAAAATATAATTTTATACGTATAATGTTCTTATAATTTTAAGAAAAGATATTTTCTAAAATAATCACTGTACATAAATACTGCTTAAAACAGTTTCACATCCCGCTTCCCCCTTTTCTACAAGCCAGGTTAAAATATGTTTCTTGTAGTTTTGTCTCGTGAATCTTTGAGCATTTTTCATATGGCCCTCTAGCGCTCTGTGGATAATGTAAATAATGAATTTTGGATTGTGAGTTGACAACGTTAGTCTCGGTCTTGGTGCAATTACATTTCCTGCGGCTACGTACCTTGTTATATACATTGGGTTACGTTGTGAACCTATTATTTGTGGATCCTTATGGAATTGCAGAAGTAAATTTTTAACATATAATTGCCTTATAGTAAATAGCTTAGCGATAATAAATACAATGTCAGATGGAGTCCTAATTGGTAAAGACAGCACAATTTTTAGAATGATTTTCTGGCGTACATGTAATTTATTTATATGGGTTGAGAATGTCCCACCCCAAGCAATTATGCCATATTGAAGTACAGATTGTAGCATACTGTAATAAATTAGTTTTATCGTATTTCTAGGGAGTGTGTGTCGAATATTATAGAATATGTACATGTATTTATTAATTTTATTGTGAGTATAGTCAATATGGGGTTTCCAACTTAGCTCTTCATCCAAGACTAACCCAAGATACTTATGCTCAGCTACACGTTCTATTTTCCCACAAGAACAGCTATTATTTGATCTACATGTATGTAGTATGATGCTTAAATTTTCATAAACATATGATTTCATTCCTCCATAAATAATCAATTTTGACTTTTTAGTGTTCAATGTAAGATAGTTTTCACAGAACCATCGTCCAATCACATTGATTGCTAGGTTTGCCTTACTATATACATTCTCCCACGTGTCACCTTCAACTAACACGGCATTAAGTATAGGAGGGACGCCCTATTGAAATTGGTGACTGTGACGCATTGTTAAGGGTTGCATTCGTGTAATCACCGACAGACGAATACGATTACGCGAATACGAATATAACTCAGAATCAATGAGTAATTATCGCGATTACAATCGTATTCGTATTCTACGATAAGATTATGCCCAACACTGGTTGCAGGTAGTTGGTGTCTCCGCAGTCATAATAATAAAACCTTTGATAAGAGCAGCCCGAGCTGAGTGAGATCGCAGCGTTTGACGGTCAATCCCCGTGCAGGCTCGTGCAGGCGCTCCATCACCGGCTTAATGTAGGCGGAGGCGGGCGGCGGCGGCGCAAGCAAAACAGTTGACTTGGCTTGATTAATAACCCCGAGCGGGAGGGGGGGAGTGGGAGGGGGGGGAGGAGAGGCTATCTCAGGGAGCAGCTTCCCGCCCCGCATACTTTGAGGCGACCCCCCTCGCTGTACCCCCGCAGACCCTCGTTATATCCGCCCCCTCTGACCCTCCCCACGCCCCTCGCTATGCCCCTCGCTATATCCGCAGCAGTAGTTACACAGCCCGCTCGCCCTTCATATTGCAAGTGCGCTCGGGCTCTCGTGATTGATGGCCCCCCTTGTCCGGCAATGTCCGCGAATCCCTCTCCTCCTATCATCCTCATATCCGAGATTATCTCATCATCCGTCGTAAATATATCCCCGTCGACCCAATTCGGAGATTACATGACAGTGATTATATTTCATAACTTTTCAGGGAAATGGTTTTGATATTGAACTCTCTAATTTATCTAAATGATCAAACTAATTGAGTCTGGTTGTAAAGCAAACCTACTGTTTTGGTTGCAGCAAATGTCCGACCCTACTTGTTAAGGTGAGATAATTATGATAAATGATAACTCGAAGGACCACCTCAGTATAAGGAAAAGAAAGATAATGTATGTGATTGTGGGTGCTCAGATGAAAACACAAGTTTGAATTGATGAAACATCAATTAATAAATAATTTTATTCAATAAATGTAACAATGATATGAGGGGAATCAGTGTCTAAGTGGTTCAGGTGGGTGGTAGGTAGTTACTTAAATTATTTCTATTGTTCTGTCCCTAAGTGGCCACTAAAGTTAATAAATATGTTGACTAGAAGGAATTACTCTGATGACTAGAGGAAGTTGCTATTAAGACTAGACCATTTTTATACATATGTATGACTACAAATTCTTATCTGTATGGTGAAACTGGTAGTTCATGTGGTGGTTTCCCAAAGGTCCAGATCCAAGACGACTCCAATGGTCTAGTGGTAACTTCCGTGGTCCAGTGGTAACTTCAGTGGTCCAGTGGCAACTCCAGTAATATATTTCAATATATGTCCAGTATGTAGTTGGTGGGAGAAGTATCTGCTAACCTCACAGAGGTGTTCCAGCTAAGATACAAGGATGAAGCCAAAAAATGCAATGGCACACAGCTTCTGTAGTTTGAAAGAAACTGCACAGAAAACTGAGTAAAATAGGACCGTTTTTTTTGACGTGGATGGCGCACAGAATAATTTATTGATAAATTTGGAGAACTAATTTTCGTAGAAGCATGGGCGCTTTTCCAGGAACAGAACAGAACAATGAATATGCAAGATGTCTGCCACAACTGCTATTTCAGAAAGCTCTCAGGGTTGCTCAGAGGCTGGCGGTGGAATCCGATGACGAAGTGGCGAGAAGGTCTTGTACAGTTACCGAAAAATTACCCTATAATATTTAACAATATAATAAATTACTATAAAAATAAAGTAATCAGAAAATGCCTAGAAACCTGTGTAAAAATGAAATACATGGATGTTATACACGGATGAAATTATGGATTCATCCACTTGATAGCATCCATGGTGAAGCAGAAGGAAGGTATCAAAAATGTGGTAAACCTACTCCACGGTGATAAGAGATAAGACACAATCTGTTGTTTTTATTGTAAATAGAAAATGATGAGGCTATGGAACCAAGAGGCGAAAAATACGTAGCTGTGAGGTTTTAGTGATGTGTAGTACGGAAAAAATGGGAAATTACTGGATGGAATTGGTGTGAAAATGTGTGAATGTGCATGGCCAGGTTGGAAATGATAAGTAAGTTCGAACACTGGTTAATTCCTGTCGCGAACATATTTGTATGCTCGCGGTTATGTTTCTGGAGAATGACACATGTGAAAGGAAACTGCCACCCACAGCACAACGGATTGACAACTGACACCCATTCATTGAATGACAACTTTTACCCATTTGCCAACTGCCACCCCTACCCGAAGTGATAACTTTTATCAGTTTGACAACTGCCACCCTACCCTAGGTGACAACTTCTACCATTTTGGCAACTGCCATCCCTCCCCTAGGTGAAAACTTTTTTCCGGTTTTTACAGGTTTGGCAACTGCCACTCCTACCTTAACTGACAACTTTTACAGGTTTGACAACTGCCTCCCCTACCTTAAGTGACAACTTTTACAGGTTTGAAAACTGCCACCCCTGCCTTAAGTGACAAGTTTTACAGGTTTGGAAAATGCCACCCTACCTTAAGTGACAACTTTTACAGGTTTGACACTTGCCACTCCTACCTTAAGTGACAACTTTTACAGGTTTGACAACTGCCTCCCCTGCCTTAAGTGACAACTTTTACAGGTGACAACTGCCTCCCCTGCCTTAAGTGACTAATTTTAACCCATTTGACAACTGCCACCAATACCCTAAGTGACAACTTTTACAGGTTTGACAACTGCCACTCCTACCTTAAGTGACAACTTTTACCGGTTTGACACCTGCCACCCCTACCCTAAGTGACAACTTTTACCCATTTGCAAACTGCCAACCTTACCTTAAGTGACAACTTTTACAGATTTGACAACTGCCACCCTACTTTAAGTGACAACTTTTACAGGTTTGACAACTGCCACCCCTGCCTTAAGTGACAACTTTTACAGGTTTTACAACTGCCACCCCTGCCTTAAGTGACAAATTTTACAGGTTTGACACCTGCCACTCCTACCTTAAGTGACAACTTTTACAGGTTTGACAACTGCCTCCCCTGCCTTAAGTGACTAATTTTAACCCATTTGACTACTCCTACCTTAAGTGACAACTTTTACCGGTTTGACACCTGCCACCCCCACCCTAAGTGACAACTTTTACCGGTTTGACAACTGCCACCCCTACCTTGAGTGAAAAATTTTATCCATTTGTAAACTGCCACCCTTACCTTAAGTGACAACTTTTACAGGTTTGACACCTGCCACTCCTACCTTAAGTGACAACTTTTACCCCATTTGTCAACTGACACCACTACCTTAATTGTCAACTTCCACGAAAACAAATCTTATGCATTCATTAATATCTGATATTGTTTATCTTTTAATTTCATCGTTTTAAGTCTCTCTTTTATTATTATATTTCTACCTACAGGCTTTCAAGGACTGGCAATTGTTTTAAGCTGCGAGCCCTAGTGATCCGGCTAGTAATTACAGCTGATTGTCTATATGGTCCGGCTATTAGATTAGTACCACGGGCTTAATATGTCCGGCACTTATTTCTACGAGCATTAAGTAAATGTTCGGCTCTTAGGTTGGAAGCTAAAGCTGAAATAGGGTTAACGTCCATTTGTGGTTTTATTAATTTGCAAGACGAATCCACATTCGACGTTGTTCATTGGAGTCATTAGTCAAACATACGAAGTTCATCACACGCAACCACAACAGTTAGCCTAAGCTAGGTGTACTGGTTAAACATACACCGAGATTTCATGGCAACTGGCTTCAATGACAAAGTAACATATAACTATGATCGAATTATCCCCAGTGAGCTAGGGTTCCTTAGGGAAGGACATGAGCCACGGGCATATAGTACATAGGCAAGAACTATCAACGCAGTTTTCTGATTGATGTCTGTTCTTCATTTGCCTTAACGCCGATCTATGAGCTGAGGCTCGACACGTTACCTTTTACTACATAAATTGAGTGAATCTCTTTCTGGAACTGCTTACTGTTGCTATGCGACTAAATTTTTTTCCGTTTTATTCTCAAGAGCCAAAGGAATAAGCCGAATCGTGATTAGTGACTTTTCAAAGACACATACTTATCCCGCCAAGGAAATGGTTAGTCCTCATAAGTATATCTCCTTATCTTTCATGTCTTCGATCTCTTTTAAAAGCCTCTCAGTTCAGATCGTTGAAAAACGAAACGAAAGTATGTAGTAACAATATATGAAAAACTATCCTCTTCCTACCTTTCCCATTCGGGTCCGTCCACTTCGGAGAAAAAGGGATGCACGCTCAATTTATCCGCCATTCGCCTCCATAACTCACTTACCCAAGAACAAATTGATGCTCTCAAACTGGAAAGGGTCTTAAGACTGTTACGACCCACTGAGAGCTTCGCTTTTTTTTCTCCTGTGCTCCGCATATTTCTGCTTTCTTCTCTTTTACCGGGACGAAATACGCGGTAAGGGCGAATTTGTCTCAGAGGCCCGTCCCCGCCAGACTTTCTTAAAGTATTTCCATCACAAGTTTTCGGTCTCCACAAAGGAAAGTTGAATCGCTTTGGGCCGTTTCGGCAAATTATAGTCTTTAGCGGGAAGGGGAGAACTTTTGTGTGCGGTTCTTCGGGGTATATAATCGCGTCATATGAGTGCAAAGAAAAAAAGGCTTTGAGAAGCAGCAATAACGAGGTAGGGGACTCCTGAAATTGGATACTGCCTGAAGCGTTCTTCACCCTTCGAACTTAAATTTTGACTAAGTAATATAATATGACGTCATTATCAAGCAGATACTGACGTTATCGAGTAGAACATGATGCATAAAAGACGGTATTTATGTCTTTGCAACTTCAAAAGTTATAGTTGAAGTACAGATTACAGTTATGTTAAAATTCTTAAGTTACTCACAGGGGAGTTGATCATAACTGGAAAAACAGATTGATATTTAGATGTATTCTTTCCTTATTAATTTACTAGCCGCTCCGGCTCGCTACGCTCGCCTCCACGTCCAGCCGGGGGGCAAGCCCCCCGGACCCCCCATTAAGTTGCTCGCTTCGCTCGCAACGTGTGGCATGTAGGGAATATTGCTCGCTTCGCTCGCAAAGTCTGGCATGTAGGATATGTTGCTCGCTTCGCTCGCAAAGTCTGGCATGTAGAAAATGTTGCTCGCTTCGCTCGCAAAGTATGGCATTTAGGGGATGTTGCTCGGTTCGCTCGCAAACGGTAGATCTCTAAGGGTAGGTTTAACTTCTGTAGGGGATGCTGCTCGCTTCGCTCGCAAACGGTAGATCTCTAAGGGTAGGCTTAACTTCTGTAGGGGATGCTGCTCGCTTCGCTCGCTTGAGGAAGTTATACTGCCCACCCAACTTGGCAGACGTTTTTTTCAGTTGGGAATTATTACAAACAAATTAAATCTTATAAAACTACGTGGAACCACGAAAAGTTTATTCGGGGATGTTGCTCGCTTCGCTCGCAAGGTATACCTGTATATGTGTAGGACAAAGTCCGTATTTATTATTTGAAATGGCTCTCGCTTCGCTCGCAAGGTAGGTACCTATGTAGGCATACCTGCTCGCCTCGCAATGTTGTGACATCGAACCCTTCACGTCAATTCTTGAGCCTTCTCTCGTCCACGGCAGAATCATTTTAATCGCTTTGCTCGCTTCTGCTCGCAATTTGACAGAGTTCTCGTCACTTTTTTCGATATCCGATTTCGGATTCAGATTCGGCGGACCCAAAGCTGTATTTCGCCCGCGAAAACCGTTCCGAAAAACGTACCTTTATGGGGTATATTTTAATCGGAAAAAACCAAGTTTTTGGCGGACTTTCCGAGAAAACGGGTCCGTACTCTCGCATTGTTATGACGCATTTCCCGATACTTTTTTCGCGATCCGATCGCCCCGTTGTCTTCCTCGTTCAAAAACCTACGAAACCGGTATTTTTCCGGAATTTTCAACGGCCGTTTAGAGGGGTAGAGGATGCGGGGAAGTCCAAAAAGCGCACATTAATTCTTACTTCGACCCCCTCCCGCCCTACGGCCCATGGTTCGGCTGGGATTAGAAAATTTTAAATTTGCTCGCTCCCCCTATCGGAAAATCCCAAGAAGATCCCCCCACTCGTAGATCCGGCCCACTCAGCCGTTTGGCCGTGCATAGACACGACAAACAAACAAACAGACAGACGGAGTTTCATTCTTATTAATAGTATAGATTGGTTAAACAGTTTCTGTAAGTTCACATATCAAAGAAGGTAAACTTCTCCATAATACTGATGACAGTATTATCCTTTCTTCTGATGACCACGGTCGAAATTATGTAACACGAATCGTCCATGAAATCTCATTACAAAATTGCGGTACTCAAGATCATTTAAGGACCCTATTAGACAGTATTTCTTTCCAAGTCGAACTATGTTGCTGAAATTCAAAATGGAGCTCTTTGGGAGACATATAATACAATTACGAATTATTGTCGCGCACTGATAGATGATAAACCCCTGGGAATAATGAATTTTGAAATTTAGCTCCTTTGTGTCACCTAAAATACAATATTTCGGAACCTTCACTTCTCTTTCTGATGGGATGAAAGTACCGGGTTGGTCTCACCTGAATTTTCTAAATGGAACTCTGCGTATCGGGGATAATTCAGTTCCTTCTTCTTCACTTACTCTAGTATACAAAGTGGATTAGGGTTTTTATTAGGGTTTAATTTACAGTCAGACTTGTTCACGCCAATTTCACAAGCTCAAATTCAATACAAAACCCTGAGCATGTTCACTAGTGTATGGTACACCTCAAAATATCTTTCTAGAACCTCCCATTTGTCAAAACTATTAAAATAGATTTATCATTTTCCTCACGACAATGGTGACGGAAGAAATGTTGCCATAAGGGAAGCAGCAGTGACTATTTTGAATCGCATTTGATGCTAGTAAATTATAATTCCCCATGTTGCCTGACCAGTCCGACATCAACAAGATTACATTTTTCTTGGCGTCGTTATCGTAGGACTGTCTTCGTATGTGTTGTGTATTGAAGTGGCTTCGATCGGTCTTCAATGGTTGGACTTGACCATCGCGAAGGTCATCACGGGACCAATGGCGAAGCGGGCTTTCTTTGACCGCGGGTTATCGCAGCCTAATCCGACAAGATCTTGAATCGTCCACTAGCCACATCGCCTCAACCTCTTTATTTTCGGTATCGCGAAACTCTCACTTGATAATAATGCTGCTCCAATCCTATAGATTCCAGCTATCATCATCAATTCTGGAGACACAAGTGCAATTTCATAAATTTGTTCTGAATTAGGCCAAACACAATAGCAAAAGATCTGATTCTTCATTCAGAACCAGGTTCTTCAGGTCAACCGTCTCTCAATCTCGCATCTCTCTCTTCTACCTCGCTTTACATTACATTACCTTGGGCTCGACATTTCCTGGCAGCGGACGGTATCTCAGTCAATTTTGAGATTCCGAATTCTGCAGCTCACCCCTCTTCAAGGATTCCCCTCGACCTTGGAAAATTGACGACAGATGGACTTCTAAACGGATTTTGGGGGGCTCATTCCTACCAGGCCGCAGCAGCCATCTCCCTACGCCTGGAGAGCATCTCCAACGTAGGAGAAAACTGGTTAAACTATTTTATTTATCTCTATAATTTCATTTGAACCAAAATTAAATTTAGTCATAAGGGCTTTTTATTTTATTTTACATATTTTGGATGTCGCAACTCCGTAGAATTAGGTTGATACGAAACATTAGTTATTATTGAATTCTTTTCGAGGCTGTATTTTACATAAATAAAATCTCATCATTATTTACGCCACTTTGTGTTTTTTCATTACTCAAAATTTCCCTCTCAATCTCTTTTGGGGACGAAGAATCAATCTAAGGTAATAGAACTCTCAATTTAAAGTTAGTTTCCAGTTTTTTAATGTACTTTCAATATTTATCTTTTGTGTGCATGTGTGATCATTGACTTCGTACGCAACACATTTACCAGCTGAAGGAGTGGCCACTACTGACTGAATTATCTTGGTACCTACGTTGTCTAATAAATCAATAACGAGGCTGCTGGAATGGTTTGTTCAATGATTCTGATATTCGGGCATCACATTTTATCATTCACTACCAGACTATTCATTATTTAAATTTACAAATGAAGGCTCAGGTAAGTAAATTTCACTGGTTATTTCAGGACCAATATATGTCAATACGAGTCCGACCGTTCCGTTGAATGAGCCTTAGGAACTCGGGAAAAATTAATTTGTTCCCCTCAAAAATGGCGTTTACGATAAAAATAGTCTCCAAAGTTCTGGGACCTATCGTAATCAAACTTTCAGGAGTCTTTCTACGTCAATATAAATGAGGAACGGTCATAGCGGTGTTTCTTATAACGTTCCAGGAAGGACAGAATAAAATATCGAACAATAGGCTCAAGGCAAGGAAGGCTCTCTTCGTTCTTACCCAAAATGCTTTTGGCGTCTTCGTGATAGTTACCAGGCTGTACACTTTAGTACAAGAAGAATTCTGAATGGATTAAAGAATCATGTTCATTGAACCTATATATATAATATAATTAACACAATTCTTTTTTAAAAAACCGATAATTTACAGCACAACAGCACAAAACTAGTTTTCATAGAAACTAATTTTGTGCTGTAAATTATTGTTTTCCTTCAAAAAATTTGTTAATTATACATGGTCTTGTAAAGCCACTTTATTCCTGTCCTGATGGGGTGGATAGGCATTCTGTTTCCGGGGTGCGTTGGCATAAGCAAGTTTTGAGGTCCCTTATGCCAACCCATCACAACTATGAAGAATAATTACCTACAACCATGAAAACATGTATTCCAACTTGCCCCTGATGGTACTCTGGAACTTATGCCAACATGCCCCTATGAGTATGCCAATCCTCCCCATATGTCGGGTTGGTAGGTATAGTTGATTTTTTTCTCAAATTCGATGTGGGGGCTTTTTGTAATTCATTTTAAAAAATATAAACAATAGGCCAAATACTACGTAAGCCAAATAGTAGTAGTATCACTGGCTAATTTTACTTTTATGGCAGATTCAACTCTATTGCCAGGAAAAATCAAAGACTGAAATCTATATATATATATATATATATATATATATATATATATATATATATATATATATATATATATATATATATATATATATATATATATATATATATATTTATATGAATCGTCAACCACTTTTGCAATTTCCTTCTATGCATACATAATTTGTACAATATATGCCATCCCATCTTGCGGCTTATCATATCAAAAGGTTGTACTAAAACTCTGTTGGTTGATCCTTTGAACTCAGTATTTTATTCAGAAAGTCTACTGACTGTAAAGTCAGTTATTCAAAACCAAATATATGCCTAACCTTTCACTGCTTTTGACAAAGTCTGAAATTACTCCATTCATTCAATTGCAGAAAAAAAAGTGAAGTTATATTCCCTTCGAGGCGTAAGCGTTCTGCGTAGGTACGAAATATAATGTAGAAGCTTGTCGGCTGACTGGCACTCCATCTGATCGCCTTCACTCCGTCAATTTCCGCTCGGAGTAAAAACTGTACGAATCACAGAGGGCGCTGGCAAAAAACCTTTCAACTCGTGACGTTCACAGACAAGAAATAATGAATATGGAAACGGCTTTTCCATCGCAAAAACGTAGGTACATCTAAAGTCTTTCGACAGGGTGATTTCTTCCCCCGCGAAGATGAACAACTAATTTCCTTTTTTGTCGAATGTGATAGAAAGGTAGCGCTTGGCTCGAAATGGTCTCTTCTCGTTCTGAATTTATGGAAACGAGAGTCGTATTGTTGAAATACGGGTTCTTTTCAAACTTGACAACTAACACGACTTGTCCGGGGCTTACAACATATTGGGTGTACGCAAAGGGTAGGAAGAAAGGCAGCAGTTGTGATCATATGATTGTGATAGGCGAACGGTCATTCCAGGTGATTCTTTGGGATTAAATTTATCATTGACAAGCAAAATATTAAAACTGTTACTTATAAAGTTTTCGAGATCTCGATTTTTTAATATTTAGCTCTTTGATAATACCCTTTAGGACTGATAAAAATTCATGCCGAGCTTCTAGGACCATCTAGACCCCAAAAATGTGATTTTTAACACAAGTTTCATATAGTTTAGTTTAGTCTAGTATTTTCAGAAAAAAACCGTGGACGCTTTTTTTCGATTTTTGGATTCTACGCATCTTATACGTAAACCAAAAAATTTTCAGGTTTTGAACAAAGGTTCATTATTGAAAATATTAAACTCTAAAATGATGGCCAACGAACACGTCCTTTCGTTTGGAGAGCTTGATTTTTATCTCACACACACACACACCCGCACACACACACACACACACACACACATATATACATATGTATATGATATATACATATATATATATATATATATATATATATATATATATATATATACAGATGAAAAAGCGTCAAACTCTTTCTTCCGTTTCAGAATGTCTCAAGATGGATTTCAATGGAAGTTTTCGAAAATTCTTATTTTAAAATGTTCGGAGTCATTGTAGCTTCATTTCCTACGAAAATTTCCTAAAACAGGGAGCGAATTTGGACGAAGGCTGGTGGCGACGACCAGTTAGTTACGACATGGATGTCGTGGAAGGGGTTTTTTGTGGGTCAACAGAGAGTTTTTGTTCTTCCCGTAATTTTCTACCCATGTACGGGAAAAAGGCCTACCTACACGTAGACGGGAAAAATGCTTTTGCTTTAATCCCGTCCTACGTGTAGTCATCATAACCTGACACAAAGAAGACCACAAAGACAGTTTTAAGAATAGGTGAGGTATTCGTTCTCCCTCTGACGGTCGTCCAATAACGTTTTCCTTCCTCAATTTCCTATCTAGTCGAAAAAAGTAAAAACCCGTGATAAATATAATTGTATTATTAAATCAAATTCCGTTGATTATGTTAACAAAGTACCTACTTCGTCTGACTGCCAGATATCCTGCTCACCTACTTGGGAGTAAATGCAGTCGTTGAACTTTTCCGATTTTAAAGTAGATAGCTATATTTCATAAGCATTCGCAAGTAAATTTCGTACTTCAGACAACGAGCAGATTTGTGTCTTAGTAATAAGTTTGTATAAAAAAGCTGTTGTCAGTTCAATAACAAATTGAGTAGATTGGTAGTAGAATTTGTGCTCGGTACCTTCTCAGATCCTGGAAATTACCATTCGATAAAGCAGGGAAGGCACTCAAAATGAACTATTCCACGAGGCCTGATTAATTAAACTTGATGTAGCTAGATGAAAAGTTGAATAATTAGACAAAAAATGAAAAAGATCTCGTTATCGTGGCGCTCCCAGACGGTCACCCATCCAAGCTTGCTATAGACGCTGCTCTACGCGTTAACGTGGGAAAATCGTACGGGAAGAACAAAAACTCTTTAATGTGGACCGGTCAAAGACGTGATTCAGGTTGATTAAGATCCAAGTCTGTCTGATTTCACATAGAGACGGAGCAGGGTACAAAAGATCACAGTTCAGTTCGCCACTCCTCATCCTAACTGATCGCTCGATTTCATAAACATCAATCACGCTTATCCTGGAAATTTCCTTTACCGATCGGATTGGCGAAATGAAAGAGGGAAGATACGCCCATGCACCCACGTTATCTTTCCACCTACGTGGATTTCGCCTCGATTTCATTTTAAAATACATCCATTGAACTTGGCAGGCATCCAATAAGTAAATGAAACCCAGGCCGGTACAAAATACAAAGCTGTGTACGGCTATCCAATCTCGGCAGTTTCTGCGTTCCTGCTTCAAAGAGAGATAGCGTACGCAGTTACCGTCGATAGCATTGCCTTTTCACGTCTTTCACTATGAAAGAGGGGAAGAGACAGTGACGTATCTAGTTGCCTTTTGTAACGCACGTCGTTCACCACTATTTCTATCCTTCCTTATCAGATCCTATTTGTGTGTTCTGTTCTCATTCTTTTTCTTTGAAAAGAAACCCACCTTCCTATAGGTCGAATGGCTTTGATATAAATATAACAAAATTTGTTTCTCCGGGGAAGTTATCCATTTTTACTACGGTAGAAGGGGAGCGCGCACCCGCGTCGAATGAATAACCGCATATAAAAAGAGGTTTTTCAAATAATGTCTCAATGTAGAGTACTACCGTATCGATAAATAACGGTATATAAAATGGAAGATACTGGCGTCGAAGATCAGCGGCGTATAAACTTTCAGAAGTTGCGGAAACGAAAACTCTAGTGTAACCGCAGTGAAGAATAACCGCGTCCAAAAGGTGAAGCAGGATGGATACTATACAGAACTAGACATAGGTATGCTTTGGGAAGGCAACCTGCAATACATCTACTCTTCACACAAGATTGACAAGAGTGATGAGGGCCTTTATTTCAAAGGTGTAATAAAATCAAAGTAGGTGACAAACGTTCGATTTTCGCGTTTTTTCACACTTTTCGCCTATTATCGCCATATATTTGGATTCAGTTCACTTGACTCCCACTTTCAGTCGATAAATTTGATACCCAGTACTTCCCCCCTTCTCGTGAATATGATCGCTGAAAGTACAAAAATAACGTAGGAAAGTGCAAAATTGACGAAAAATTACCCTAACGCTTGCGCCCGACGAAGAAAGTTTTATAGATTCCATTTCTACGCGGCTGTTTTTCGACACCTTTACACACTTGGAGATTTCGTGGCTAATATTTTTCGCCGTGGTTAGGCGGCAAAGGACTGCATAAAAGTGTAACGGCGTCGAAAATAGGGGCAAATTTTCAATGTGGTTGAGCGCTCTTGTTTTTCGACACGGATACGCGCTACTGTATATAATTCTGTATTTTATACTCCGATATTTTTCGACGCCATTGTTCATCATCATAAATGTTTGCATTTCACCTGTTTTCAACGCCGTTTCTCTTCGATGCCGTTCTACACAACCAGTGGAAGGAGGTGCAGTAATTTGTTGTCCGCTCAGATGTGTGGGAAGGGATATGAATTGTAACAAACGTTTTATTTTATATCTAATTTCTAAAAATATTATTGAAGGAAATCAAGTGATACGCATGCCATCAGTAAGTAGAGAGGAGTCAGGAAAATTTGTTTCTGACCAGAGGGTAAATGAATATTGCTTATGATCAAAGGATAAAAATGAACTAACCTTGAGTCTAGTTATCATGACCCCACGTTTACCCTATTTTGATCAGGTATGTACCTGCACGAATTGGGAAACGTTCATTTAGCGAAGGAGTGTCTCGCCGAAGCAACTAACGATAAATCATGAATTGAAGAACTTCAGGTCCAAGGGTCTAAGTTCCAAAAACTTCAAAACAGTTTATCGCAATTTGAAGGACTCATGATGTCTAAAATGTATTTACTCTACATTCGGAATTCCTGAAACTTTTCTCACGTTACCTTTGGTGTAAGTGCTTTCATTTCCCGCAACCAGCACTTTCACAAGACTTCTCAGTTTTCAGTGATCACGCACGTGACTTCAGAATTCTCCATTGGCCCTCCCTTTCAAATTTCAGCTTATTGCGTTGAATAGGGAGAAAATGGCTTTGTAGCTCACTCAACTGATCTGCGATCACTCAGCCACCTTCAGCAGTCACCCTTGATCCTTCCCCTCAAATTTCAGCTTCCTGCGTTGAATAAGAGAGGAAATGGCTTCAAGAGAGATAAAAATAAAGAGATAAAAATCTCTCCCACATTACGAGAGAAATGGCAGAATGGCCACTTCATATGTACACTGACGGCTCAAGAATAAAAGGCCGGGTTGGATGTGCTTTTTATGACTCGACAACAAAGTATTCTGAAAACTTTTGGGCTCTGGGATCATGCATCAATATTTTCTGCTGTGCAGGTAGTAATCCTGCAGAGCATACTATATCCAAACACATTAAAAGATGATAAGCATGAAGTGATCATTATCTCAGACTTCCAGCGCACACTGATGAAAATTAAAAATATTTACGTCTAACTTGAACAATATTGAAGGACACATCCTACGACAATTAGGGGAATTAAGAGCGAAAGGAAAGCGGGTGTATTTTGTCGTACTCAAATCCCATTCAGGCACACCAGGAAATGAAATTGCTGATGCGGCTGATAAACGAGCTACAAACCAACCACTGGACGCACCTCAACACATCTTCCCGCACACAGATTTGTCCTAGAACATACGAGAAATACATTCATTTATTTATTTTTTATTTATTAACGGGCAAGCCCAATTTACAAACAGCATAATATAATTTACAAATCATATTTAACACATCTAAGAAACAAAAACAAGGAAAAAAAAAAAGAAAAAAAAAAAAAAAACAATTTTACCAGAAACAACAACAAACCAAAACGAAGAGGAGTCAAAACAAAGCGGGAGAAGACAGCAATAGAGATTTTAGAGATGAAAGGGGACTGTTGAAAAAGTCAAAATCTGGATTTAAATTTAAGAAGAGGTTTGCAGAACGGGGGATGCGGTGCAGTGGTCGATTCAGAAGATAATTTGTCGGAGAGAAAGGAACGTGGAAAATTTCAGGCTGACGACTTGAGATACAAGGGATGGAGAGACATATTTTTGCCAGCAACGGAGGACAGTCAATACCGCCGTTAACAAGCTTGTGGAGAAATGACAGGTCAGCCGTGCCACGCCGCACTTCCAGGGACTGGAGTCAGCAGGTCCAGAGGAAAAAACATAAAAAATATTTCAAAACTATTTCTCGACTGAGGACTGGCCGCGGTATCACCAACAAAAACCTCCATATGATCGGCAAAGCACAGTCCTCAGGATGCAGAGAATGTCCGGAAGAAAAAAATACACTGCCAAGGAAATGGCAGATGAGCTTAATCGTGACCTTCACAGTACGTCACCGTAACAAAAACATCACTTTCGCGCATGCGCCTAGCGTACCGCTGCTGATGATCGCGAAGAATGTGATACGGGACCTCAAGAAACCTTGCCCGCATCATCCCTGAATATCTGACCGAAATCCGTTCACAATTGTCTGAGTTATGACCGAAACAAGAAAATTTTGTTTGCGCCTGCGCAGAGGCTACCGTTGATTCGATCATGACGGAACTGATAGGGGACCATGTAGAGCTATACCCGCAAGATCCCTAAAAATTTGAAGAAAATCGCATCAAAATTGTAGAAATTACGGCTGTTGCAAGGACCGTAACAAGAATATTTCGTTCACGCATGCGCAGAGCGTACCGCTAATGCAATTATGATGATTGTCTCATGGGATCTCAAGGGACCTTACCCACATCATCCCTGAAAATCTGACCGAAATCCGTTCAACATTGAACGAGTTATGACCGTCACAAGGAATTCACGTTAGCGCCTGCGCAGGAACTACCGTTGATTCGATCATAATGAAGTTGACAGGGGACCATCTAGAAAACCCCTCGCACGATCCCTGAAAATTTGGTTAAAATCGGATCAAAATTGTGGAAGTTATGGCTGTTACAAGGAAATGTGGACGGACAGACAGACAGACAGACACGGAACCAAATTTGTTCAGGAGGCTCTGAAACGCAAAATGCGAGTGGAAATTTTGATTTTGGAGCAAAAAATTTTTTT
Source organism: Adelphocoris suturalis (assembly GCA_030762985.1). Classification (NCBI taxonomy): domain Eukaryota; kingdom Metazoa; phylum Arthropoda; class Insecta; order Hemiptera; family Miridae; genus Adelphocoris; species Adelphocoris suturalis. The sequence continues at coordinate 50,526,089 of CM061043.1, read as the reverse complement.
TCATTTCGAAAGTGAAAACAAAGCTTCCGCTGCCTTGCAGTCTCGGAAGCAATAAATGGGGCCGTCTAGGGACACCCGAAGGAAGCGAAGGTTTATATCTTAAAGCTTAGATTAGAATTATGAGTATTTTCATACTCATAAACAATCTCTCCTAATTTGAATTATTTATTGGAATTCATTTCATTTAATTTTAATAATTTGCATCCTTCAATTTTCGCCAAGTCAGTTTTATTGCTTACAAGTTCTCACATACAATATATAACATACAAGTTCCAAATCATTTACGAAGCTTAATTATCTGCCTGTTCATCAAGATCAGAAGTAGGCACATTCAGTAATTTCCACACCATTATTCTCATTGTTATATTCTATGAAAGTGATGATAGGCGTCGTAGAGTAGAGAAAGAAAGACCGTGGAGGCCTCGGGTAGAATCGGGATCGTTCGGGACAGTTCGGATTATGACTGACGCTCGGGCCATGACAGTTTTCAGGGGAAGACTCCCCGAGCGGCGAGCGTTCGTTCGGGGGGGGGGGGGGGGGGGGGGGCGGTCCGTACAAAAGCTTCGCTCCAATAGAAACATTAGAGCACGTCATTTTCAACTGCCCCCACTAAGAAACTCCACGACAAGAATTGTTCCACACCATATCACGAGAAGCAGAGCAACCATTCAACATGTGCCACGTTTTGAGTTTGAACAATCAGAACATTTACGATTATTTATTTGACTTTTTTGTGACAATCAATTTTAGTATTTGAAATAAATTGAAGCACATATTACGTTAATACTTACTGTAATCAATTAATTGTGAAATTATGGTTGAATGGCTATTTTCCAATACCAATAAAATGAAGAAAAAAGGCTTTGGAGCTCTCTCAGCTGATCAGCAATCACTCAGTCACCTTCAGCAGTCACCCTTGATTCTCCCTCTCTAATTTCAGCTTCCTGCGTCGAATAGGAGAGAAAATGGCTTTGGAGCTCACACAGCTAATTGGTACCCAATTTGTCGTCGTCTTCAATATTCTCCCTTGATCCTCCGTCTCAAATTTCAGCTCCCTAACTTGATATGAACCATATATACGTGATAGCGGCTGTAATGCCGAAACGATAATATCGTCTCGTTAAGGTAATTTTGTCTCATTTTTGGCCAGGTTGTGATGGCAAAAACATGTACCATGTTAAAAAGTATCACTTTTCAGTAACAGGAACACTTTTTGATTCTATGTGCCACATAAAGACATAAAATGTCAAAAATTCCTTCTTGCTTGACGATTTCTCGCAAAGTATCTTCTTGTTACAGGATATTTACGAATAGGTGTAACTACCCTGTGAGCCGACGATCGATAATTCATTTTATATAAGCAAGTAGTAATTCAAGAACGTGGATCCGGGAAAAAATTAGAGTTTTCAATTACTGGAGGCATCTCCGTATTAATTCGTACGCTCGGTAATCCTTCCCATATTTCAAGCCCCACAGAAGAATTATTTATTTTCATTGAACGCTATTCGGATTTTTCGTTAATCCTCCACAAACTGAGAGCTGTCCATGGATTACGTTATAATATACGCGTTCCGTACAATTCTATCTGGCTATACATATTCCGGCTTATAATGACCGACTAAATGAATAGGGACATGCATAACGTTCTTGGAATAAAAATCCCTGTTATTGACCGTTGTGTATTGTTGTAAGTCAAGCTTCGTGCTATACGAAACGTATCTCTCATTTGTAAAAACGTCTCTAATGTCCCAGAGAGTCTCCCTATCAATTTTCAACTTCTTAGAGTGAACGAGAAAGAATTTAGCTCACTCAGCATCTGCAGGAGCCTTTCAGCTGATCCCGCCTATATTCTGTTTAGAGTGTAAGCCCTAAGGAGGCTACATATGCCAAATTTCAAATCTCTACCACCACGGATATTGCGCCAAAAACATCACATTTTTTTGTAGAACGTAAATCTCTTTAGGATCCCGTTTTCACCAACGAACTACCTTCACCATCTCCCGTTACCCCGACTATTAAATCTTGTTCTGAATAAGTCCCCGAGTATGGACTTTTTCTAGAATTTATTATTGTGCTACTTCTGTTGACAAAGTTGTAGACTATGTACTTCCTGAACCTCCTTTTGTAACATTCTTTCTCATATGCGGACATAATTTACTATTCCCATGCTTCTTCCTCTTTTCTTTATATAGTTACCTACCTATTATATACTGTAAATTGTATGCTGTGTTGGTCTTTCCCGTATAGTCCAGTCAATAAATGACCCAAAATGAGGTGTAGAGTGCGTGAGCAGGTAACTAAGCGATTCCTTCAGAAACTTGTTCAGGGGGCTTAGGTTGTTAACATACCAAAAGTCCTGACTCCTAGGTGATGAGCGGGGGGGAGGAGGTGGGGGTAAAGGTACGAATTTTGGGTTTTTCGCTTATATCTCGAAAACGGTGCATCGGAGAGAAATATTTTTAGATAATAAAATGGAGTTCTTAAAATTATCTAAAACTTTTATATCATATGTTTTTTCTAATTCCTAACCGTTTTCGAGCTATACCCTCGAAAAAAGTTGAAATTTGCAAAAAAAAAATCAATTTACGTCAAAATATTCATAAACATTGCATCATATTGTCTAAACCTATTCATAAACGAAAAATATGAATAGGAAAGAAGTTGTAGATTTTTAAATTTCTTTTTAGAATATATATACATATGCTGATTAATGTCCAACCCGCCTAAAGTTACAGCTATTTTAAAACTTGTATAGCATTTTGCAATTTTCAGAAAATTAGTTTGTATATCATATTCTTAACCCACAACCTTTGTTCGTGTATTTTGTTTAAATTACAGATAACAATATCAGCAATTTGTTAGTCAATTAAATTTAATACTTGAAAACAACATTAAAAGAGCCGTATGCAATAGAACGCCGATTAACCGAATCGCCAATTATCCGTATCGGTCCTAAGCGTTATATAAAAAATTAAAACTAAGTAATTTTTCAATAAAAACAAGTTCAATAATAATTCTTTTTTTTACTGGCCCAAAATATTCTTTGTTAAACACAAATACCTGTTAAACAGGAAGACTTTTTATCAAATCCTACCAACAAAACTAACTTCATCTCCTTACTGGAGATAAAGCTGCAGGAGAAAGGGATACATACTCTTCAGGCTACCGATGACGCTGACATCCTAATCGTGAAGACTGCTGTTGAACAATCCACTCACAACTCTGTGGCTGTCGTTGGTGAGGATGTAGACCTTGCTGTCCTGTTGATTGCTTCCACTCCTGCGACCCGAGATATCTTTATGCTGAAACCCGGACGAGGGAAAACCAAAACAATAGTACTGTCCACCCAAGAGATGCAGCACCGCAGATTTGAACACATCCTGTTCCTTCATTCATTTACAAGATGCGACACAACTTCTGCTACTTTCAGGAGAAGCAAGGTGGGCTTCTTTAAATTGTACTGGGAGTCAGAAATCATCCAGCAAGCAGCAATGACATTTTCTAACCCCTCCTCTACTTACGACCAGGTTGAGAAGGCTGGGGAGATGTGCTTTCTGAAGTGGTATACGGCGCCAAAAAAAAAAAACAAACCTCCCTTAACCAGTACCGCTTCCAATCGTTTACGAGGTCAGTAGCAAATATGAAGCCTGAAATCAGCTCCCTACTTCCAACAGAGAATGCAGCTAAACAGCACTCTCGGCGAACCTACCACCAAGTTCAGCAGTGGCTCGGTAATGAGCTGCCCCCTCAAGATTGGGGGTAGAAACGTGTAGGAGGCACCCTGGTGGCAATTACAATGGAAAATCTACCAGCACCAGAGGTTCTTCTGAAAACTATATTTTGCCGCTGCACCAAGGATTGTGTAATTGGAAAATGTGGCTGCCGAAAAGCGATGCTAACCTGTTCTGCAGTGTGCCTCCACTGTCAAGGGAAGTGCCTGAACAGTGTGCAAGAGCCACCCGCTACTGAGGAAGAAAATGCCATGGAAGAACAATCATTGCCTGGTCCCTCAAGTTCAAAGAGGATGAAAATTTGATTACTTTTAAAGTTGAGAGTAAAACATTAGGAATATATTGAGAACAGTGGGGTTTACAATTATTATTGTATTGGTGTAACGAAACTATCTGTAGAATAAAGTGTGAAATTTGTCATCATCATTATTTTTTCTACTTTATTTAATAACTTACTTATAAGTGGCCATATATGTTATTAGATGAACGAACAAAGGTTGTGGGTTAATATGATATACAAACTAATTTTCTGAAAATTGCAAAATTCTATACAAGTTTTAAAATAGCTGTAACTTTAGGCGGGTTGGACATTAATCAGCATATGTATATATATTCTAAAAGGAAATTTAAAAATCTACAACTTCTTTCCTATTCATACTTTCGTTTATGAATAGGTTTAGACAATATGATGCAATGTTTATGAATATTTTGACGTAAATTGATTTTTTTTTGTAAATTTCAACTTTTTCCGAGGGTATAGCTCGAAAACGGTTAGGAATTAGAAAAAAACATATGATATAAAAGTTTTAGATAATTTTAAGAACTCCATTTTATTATCCAAAAATATTTCTCTCCGATGCACCGTTTTCGAGATATAAGCGAAAAACCCAAAATTCGTACCTTTACCCCCACCTCCTCCCCCCCGCTCATCACCTAGGAGTCAGGACTTTTGGTATGTTAACAACCTAAGCCCCCTAAACAAGTTTCTGAAGGAATCGTTTAGTTACCTGCTCACGCACTCTACACCTCATTCCTTGACTGGACTATTATTAATAGAATAAATTTATGAATTAGTTGTTAAAAATTCTGTCGGATGAAAATTTAGAATGATCCTCTGAGCTGATATAACCTTGTCAATACACCGCGTTTCCGTTTTAGGGTTGAGACAGTTGACCTCAGACGGGGGTTATGTACTGTTCTAGACAGAGAATTAGTTACCCAAATCCTTCCTCCACCTTGCGAGGGCTTCGCGGCCCTTCAGCAAACCGACAATCCCACCCCCTTTCCAACGCCCTACCAACCCCCTTCCAACCCCTTCACACCCTCAGCCACCCTTAATTAATTTACTTCGCATTTGATCCGGATCACGAGCTTCACCCCTCGCTATCCCGTCCCCGTCTTTAGTTTCTGTAGCTTCGTGTCACGCGGTGACATCCGGAGCTTCGTCTTGTTTGATTACGCGTCGCCCGACCCCCACAACTTGACGCCCTGCAGTTTGTTCGAGCAGTGGGAGCTACAGAATACAGATGTGATGAAACTCCACCCGTCAACGTAAAAATTTCGGATTATCTAATAATTAGAACTTTCACGCCGCTACATGAAATGTCTATAAACTGGTTACCAACTGATGGGTCGTGCAGAGGTTCCAGCACGTTTGCTGTGTCCTCGAGAACAAAAAATTGAATTAAAACTTATAATAAAGTTAAGAACTTTCAAAGATTTCGCGCTCCGCGTAAACGTCATAGTAAGTCGACAGACTCGTTGACAGGTGCAATCTGAAACATAAAACAATTAAATTATGTGAATGAAAAGAAAAGAAAAACATTTAAATATTTAATATTTTTTAACATGGGAGCAAGAATATAACGAAAAAACCCGGCTGATCCGATATTCAGGAGAGACTTTACCTTCATCAATCGCTATCACTGCTGATCTGACTTCCTTGCAATCATTTCCACAGGTTACCAAGAGGCAGTGTTCCAATTTCGAGGTTCTGGTATGATTGGTAGAGAAGCTAGGTTCATTGCACACCTACCTTATCAGACTTCATCGCGATCACTTCCAGCAGTCTCCAATAGGATGTGTACTGAATTCACGGCTCTAGAATGTACAGGGTAGAAGTTAGAGTTCTTTTCATGAGTTTGAAGTGACTGATGCTCCAGCAGCATGTCCCTGAACTATGATGCCGTTTGATGAAGTGCTATGGAATCATCAATAACATGATATCATCACAACTTTTTTGCTGTAGGTACTCATAAGAAAATTGACGCAACAAAAATACCACAAAACTCAACTTCTCTTGATAAAATTTCACTATGAGCACTCCATTTTATCATATATTATATCAGTAAGCCAACGAATTTCATTGGTTCAGGATTCCTAACATCATCGGAAAAAGCCCTGAGACCAAAAACCATCAATTCCGAATTGGACTGGTTGATTAATAGTTCATTAGACGAAATGCAATTAGCAAAGATATTCATGGAGACTTGGTGCTCATTCATTAATCTCGCTGCTGAACTATGACTACTAAGAAGCAATGTGCCGACAACAAAAAGTAAACAAGTACTTCGGAAGGCTCATTCTAATGAATTAAAAATATCTGAAGGACTAAAACAGAACCCTCAGGGACAACCTTTCAAAGTATACGTTGGAATACGTTGGATTACATAACGCATTTTTAGAGTACAAATGAATTTCAAGTCTCTAATCTCTGGCCTACCTTGCCTAAACGACGTTATTACACTACTTACCTTCGTTTTGTACCATAGCAAGCACAATAGCTATCATGAAAGTTTATAGGTATTGATAAAGTTGTGTTAGGCCTCGCACCAGAAGTTAACAGACAAGATAAATGTCGCAAATCCATAAAATCTCCTAAGGGCCACTTTCACCAACAACATAAACGAGATTAAGTTAGAAAAGATTAACAAATAACGGAGATTCCAGCTAATCGTCTTTCACCAGACCACTTTACGAGTTTAAACTCCTAACGAGGTGGCTTGAGGTTAATCTCGCAAGCCCCGGCCAGTTACACTTGCCAATCTCAGATTAGTGATAACAATGATATCGAGCAATATGGCCGCGCACCAACAGCTGGTACCTCTACAGTTTGATTCACAGTTGAAGTTAATTGTTATTCAAGTTTGATTGAGTTTATTGAGTTTGTTGTTATCAAGTTTGATGATGAACAACAGTGTAAAAACGTGCCTCTACTTCAGAAAGATATTCTACTGGGTATAATATGGTATTTCTCAACTTACCTTGAAACTGAGCGCCAGCCAAGAACACGAATGGATAGGTCAACTCGATTGAAATCACCAAATATTATAAAAAGTAAAATAACAACAAACAATATAAACAATATACTATAAACAAACAATATACTATAAATTATATAGAAAAAAATATTAATTATATTAAAAAGAAGTAAAAAAGAAATAACAGGTTTCACTTTTAGCTCTAATAAACACTAGATAGTAACTAGGCAACTAGATAAAAACAGCGCGGGTAATAATTGGTCGTGGTTGTGATTCACTGCTTTATTGTCTTGATATGTCGGACACATGGCGGGGTTTCAAACTGTCGTTTCAAATTGTCCAATTTTTCATTGGACAGTTTCCGGAATCTCCGTTAAGGAAAATCGATTATTCCAATCTTGGTTTAAACGAGTTTTGGGTTGGTGAAAAACGCTAAGGTTTGATCCTCGAGATTATATTTAATCGAGTTTGGCCAATCTCCGCTTACATAAGTAGTTGGTGAAAGTGGCCCTAAGTAACTTTAGTATACCTGCATCATAATCGTACATCGCTGCTCTAAATATTCCTATACAATTTTAAGTGGTTGATGTAAAAATTGGTAGGTACTGTTAAATTATATTACCCATACGCTTGCATACAAAGCAAATTTGACGACAGATTGTGGTTGAGGCAGGTGGGCATTGGCTGGGTTGACTTCAGAGTTCCTCGTCCATAGTTCTGCACACAAATTAACTTCGAGCCCATTGTCTCCGCCCATCTGCCGGTGGCAGCCTACCGTTGTTGTTGACTTTGCTAACATAATCGGTTAATGTTATTACCCCATAGTGCCCTCTACCTGTGGGCAGACTAGATCATACTGGAGTGACTGAGCTTGGGACCCCGCGATGCTGAAGTTGTTCAATACACAAATAAACCCTTTCAATAATGGTATTGTTGTTTGGTTGATGGAATTGAATGTTCTCTACACCCCCACACCAGATGGAAATGCTTTGTAGAAAATATCATCCACCGACAGCATGATGTAATGCAATAATAATAGTAATATACTGTCGCATTCTCGCGTCAAAATATATCTGTGTTCATTAAGTTTGACGTGTAGCTCGGCAAAAAGATGTAATTTTCACGATTTTTTTAAACATGGAACATGTTTTTGCCATCATAACCCGGCCAAAAGTGAGACTAAATTACCGTTGCAGAAATATTAAGTGTTATAAAAAAGCGTTACAGTTGATTTCTAATGATTTTCACGTACAACCAAGCCGTTTCTGGGGATATGAAACTACTTAAGTTTTCAACGGATAGAAATCGTTCACCATTCGTTGGAAAGCTCTCGATTTATCATGCATTTCTTTCATACTAATGGCATTCGGACCTCCTATGAGAAACATGTCAAACACACGGACCTAATTAAAATTGCTTCAAAAATACCTTTTATTATCCCTTCATTATTGATGCTACCTCATTGATTATCCTCATTGTTTCAGCTACCAAAGGATAGCCTGAATTCTTCAAATTTCATGTCAAATTGTAATAATTCTCTCTATTATGCACAATGTTCCATTATGCACACTTTATGAAGTACTCTCCCCAAACAGTAACAAATAAGTAAGATTTAAAAAAACTCGGCGCTCCGCGCCTCGCCAGGGGGCAAGCCCCCTGGACCCCCGGTTACCTCTATTTACATACTTCGGACGAAATTATTGAAACACAGAATGTGTTTGCGTTGTCGCACAACCAAGTGACAACCAAACAAGCGTCATTGTTTACTATTCATTTATAACATCAATTTATATAGTTATAGTATGAAACTACGAAAAAATATACGAAATAAATTCGTGATAAATCAAGAGCGATTTATCAAGTAAATGTCCTAAAGAGGCTACATACGAAATTACAGCTTCCTAGAGTGTAAAGTATAGAAATTAGCTTTAAAAGCCACTCATCTGATCCGGACATTGGACATCGTCAAGTAACTGTCCTAAAGAGGCTACATACGAAATTACAGCTTCCTAGAGTGTAAAGTATAGAAATTACCTATTCAAATTATTTAACCTCCGCTTTACAAATCAAACCGTTTTCGTAATACTCAGATCACCTGCTATGAATCAAATCATCGAAACACAAGCTCAATGAAATCATCAGAAATTAACAAGCGGTTGCAATCATGTTCACAATATCAATTATTGAGAATGATCACCTGTGTGTAAACAATTATTATATAACCATGCTCATAACTCAGTTTGTTGGACACGCACTTCGCAGTAGTTAACATAATATTGTTGGATAAATCGAGAGCTTTCGAACGAATGGTCAACGAATTTTGTGGGATGAAAAACGACGAAGTACCATTTCCCTAGCAACGACTCGGTTGTACGTGAAAATCATCCGTCACACATTTCGTTACCATCCCGCGTTCCATTTTCGGCTAGTTAGTCCATGGCTAAAACACATTCTTTGTTAAAACTAATCTTGAAGGCCGTTTTGGACATTTTATGTCTTTACTTTGGCACATAAACGAAAAAAGCGTTAACTAAAAGCGTTACGGTTGGTTTTCTGATGATTTCCGCTTACAACCGAGTCGTTGCTAGGGAAATCGTACTTCGTTGTTTTTCATCCCCCGAAATTCGTTGACCATTCGTTCGAAAGCTCTCGATTTATCCAACCATATTATGTTAACTACTGAGAAGTGCGTGGCCAACAAGCTGAGTTATGAGCATGGTTATTTGAATAATTGTTTACACACAGGTGATCGTTCTCAATAATTGATATTGTGAACATGATTGCAACCGCTCGTTAATTTTTGATGATTTCATTGAGCTGGTGTTTCGATGATTTGATTCATAGCAGGTGATCCGAATATTGCGAGAACGGTTTGATTTGTGAAGCGGTGGTTAAATCATGTTAATAGGTAATTTCTATACTTTACACTCAAGGAAGCTGTAATTTTGTATGTAGCCTATTTAGGACATTTACTTGACGATGCCCAGGGTCCGGATCAGCTGGGTAGCTCTTGGAGCTTGCATATACGAGTCTGCAACTAAAGACGTAAAATGTCCCAAAGTGTTGCAGACTCGAATGCAAGCGTTTTTTCTTATTTTTGTTTAAAACTGAGTCGTATTGAAATACTTGACCAAACATATAAAATTTACTACAATCTGTTCCACCAAACACGGTTTACTCGTCTACTAACGTCTGAAAAGACCTTTGGAACTGATTAATGAATGACCACCGTTCCATGAAACCAATCAAGTCTTTCATTGACTCCAAAGCGCCCATAAACGATTCAGGCTCGTTTAATCTGCTACCTCAGTACCAAACTACGTTATGCAATATTGATGTAAATCTGCGGACAGTAAAAGCGAGTTCAAGGGGAAAATACCCAACTTCACGAAACCTGGTAGACAGGCAAGGTAGCGTGTCGTCCATCCACTAAGGCCTCACACAAGGTCGGTATAATAAATTTTGATCAGGGCGATGAAACATTTGTTGTCATCATCACATTGAAATTAACATCAAAAAGATTATTTTGGACATCGCGCACCACAATTTTCATTCGAAGAACCAAAATTAAAATCGTGAATAAAAACATAGTCGCAAGCGGATATCAGTATATCGCTGAATTTTTGTTGATGAACAGGAGCTTGGAAGATATATGTAAAAAGCTCCGAAGACATTTCATATAAAACATATGAAGTTATGCGTCTTGTAAGGATCGGCTGAGAGACTAACACACATACATATTGAGAACAGCACATGACCAGAGAAATCAGCTCAGTTATTGATGATATGATTATTGTTTTGCTTAAATTGTGGCAAAGTAGATGTGCTTCATTAGTGAACAGGTTGAGCTCAGGCGCATGTAGGTGCGTAGGAAAATTACCACATTGGTGCTGTTTTTCGTTGTACGCATCTTTCGTGAATTTTTTACAAAAAATATAAAAACAAGCAATCTCGCATTCTCCCAACCAAGCGCACTTGTCTGCGCCTTGTGCGCATGGCCTATGGCAGATAACGTAGTCCTAGTACGTTTATAATAATTTTTTTATTACGTTTATTTAATTTATAATAATGAAATCTATTAGTTTCATGTGCAGAATAGAATTTAACCTAATTTCGGCATTATTCTCTCATGCGACATTGTTAGGTTTACTGCTCCTAATAACAATTTGTCGCACACTCATGCATTGACTTTTCTTCTGTTTCAGGTGAGTGCATTGATTGAAAAGAGACGAATTTATATGTAAGTAACATATAAATGTATATTTTATATTTATGATTGTAACATAAATTACATTGCAACTAAGTATTATTTCTCCTTATCACAACTTGAGCTCGAATGCGTTGATTAAAATACAATATTTAATTACTGTCAGCAATGATTATGAACATTGAGTGTGAACAATAAATAAGTATAGTATAGTATAAAAAGTTCCAGTCATGCAGCATGATCTTATGAGCGAATTTTCGTAAATCATCGTATTATATAATATTAGATTGTTTTGAAATTTGAGCTTTTTGAGTTCAAGTAAATTGTTAACTATTGATTTTATTGCAAAAAAACGTATTCTAAATAATAATCTCCAGTTCAAATAGAGGTTTTAAATTTTTAGCTTTTTTGCAGTTTTCGTCGATTTTTTAGCAAATTTTAATGAATTTTAAGTACATTTTACAGCATAATTTTTTACATAAATTTTTGAATGTTCTATTTCATAGTTAATAGACTTCATTTGAGGTTAAGAATAGCTTCTTAACATCAAGAGAAAAAACTCCTTTGATGTGGAAGCGGTTCATCGATGACACCTTCATGATTTGGCCACATGGTGAGGAAGAACTTCAGTCATTCCTGAACGATTTGAGCTCCCGCTATTCTGTCACATTTACGTGGTCATACTCAACGTCGACAGCATCATTCCTCGATGTAGACATTGAAATGGATGATGGAAACCTCTCGACCAGTGTGCACATAAAGCCTACAAACAAGCAACTTTACCTGCACTATGAGAGTTGTCATCCTCCACACACAAAGCGGTCTATCCCACGATCATTGTCTGTTAGAGGCCACCAAATATGCAACAACAGGGGGATCCTGGAAAGTTATTTGTCCGGGGTTGAAAACGAATTGATGGAGAGAGGTTACCCAAGACACTTTGTGGAAGTCAGAATGGTTCCGTCCCACGTCAACTACCAACAAAGACCTAAGCCAACAAGTGATCGAGTTCCACTGGTGACCACTTGGGTCACTCCAGCCGATCTTGAACTCCAGCCTACTGACCCAGGACCTATTTCGGGAGGCACCTCGGATGACCTATCGACAGGGAAAGAACCTTGGTGAAATACTGTCGCATCGGCATCCAGCGTGAGAATCCGCAACAACGAGGTCTTCACCCATGCCACAGACCGAGATGCAAACTCTGTGATTTGGTTATTGAGGACTCGGATTTCACCTCCCGAAATAACACCCACACGTACAGGTGCCAAGGATCAGCAGAGTGCCAGTCACGGATGTGCGTGTACCAGCTGATTTGTAAGAAGTGTGAGGATAATCAGTCAAGGAGCTTCTATGTGGGGAAGGCATCCCAACTGAATCTAAGGATGAACAACCATAGAGCTTCTTTGAGTCAGTCCCAGCAATGACCGATAAAGCTGCATGCAAAAACGCACGGTCAAGCAGTCACTTTCGACGAATGTTTCGGTGTTAAGGTGTTGAAGAAGATGCCTGAAAAAACAAACGACCGGCTACTTCAACAGTCCAAACGGGCCCATAGGTGGGTACTCGGTTCAAATCGGCCTCCTGGACTCAACATCAATGATTGAGTAACTCCAACGTAACACCCATGAAACGTTGGATACGAGCTTGGTTCCAGGGAATATTCAAAAAACACTCTTTCTTCTTCTAATTTTGACAAAGACTAATTCGAAATATCAAAAACCTTTTCCTCTTTATTTCTGTAAAATTTCTTTAACGCTTTATATATATATATATATATATATATATATATATATATATATATATATATATATATATATATATATATAATAAACTTAATTTGATATGAATTTCACAGATAAAAAGAAAAAAGAATGATTTGATATTTCGAAAATAATCTTTGTCAAAAATAGAAGAGTGATTAGTTTTTCTGAATAATTGGACGAGTAGTGTCTTGGAAGCCTGCAACCATGTAACCATCCATATATTATGGCTTCGCAACTTCTAATGTAGACTCAATCGTTGAGGTTGAGGCCGGGAGGTCGCATTGATCCCAATACCCAGCGATGAGCGCGTTCGGACTGCTGCAACAATCTATCATTTGTTGGTGGTGGCATCTTCTTCAAAACCTTCACTCCGAAGCATTCATTGAACTTGACTGTGGCGTCGTGGGACCTCGCATGCAGCTTCAATGGCAGTGGTCGATCCTGGTTTAAAGAAGCTCTATGGTTGTTTATTCGTAAATTCAACTGGGTGGCTTTTCCTACATAGAAGCCTCTGCTCTGATCTTCCGCACACTGTTTACAAATAAGCTGATAAACACACATCTGTGATTGACACTCTGCGGTTCCTTTACATTTGTAGGAATGAGAGGTATTTGGGGAGGTGAAGTGAGAGCCTTCTATTACGCTTTATATATATATATATATATATATATATATATATATATATATATATATTTTAACGCTTTTATATATATATATATATATATATATATATATATATATATATATATATAAAAGCGTTAAAATCCAGAAATCATTTCAGAATGCCTCCAAACAGATTTCGATGAAGAAAATTTTTGAAAATTTTTATTTTAAAATTTTTGGAGCCATTGCAATAGCTTTATTTTCTAAGAAAATTCTCTAAAAAATGAATATATAATTAAAATAATAGGTAAATACAAAAAATAACCTTGCGCTTAAAAGCTAACGAGTGAAGAGCGAAGAATTCGTTTTTAAGTTTATTATGTTGAAAATTTGATATCAAAGGTGGAATAACAAAGAAACTAGATCCGAAGCTCTCACAGCTTATCTGGGAGGGGGGGGGGGGGGGCTCTAGAGTTTATGGTTCTTTTATAAAAGTCCCAAGATGCCTCAATTTGAAATAAATTCCAACTACATAATAGCATCGTAATTAGCTCCACTTTTTACTCAGCTGATCTGGGGTGCTTCTAGACTTCATGATTCGTTCCTAGACGTCCCAAGACTTCTGAATTTCTAATTTTAGCTACATAGGTTGAGTAGCAAAGAAATTGGTTTCTGGGATGCATTTTTTTGTTGCGTCGTTAGATAACAATTTTTGGCAAGAATTGTCTCCGTAAAATCTTATTCTACGTGAAGAGAAAAATAATGATGATAATAGAAAGTTGTTATGTTGTACTCGATCATATGTTCGTTTTATATATGTACACTATGTTCTTTGTATACATGTAGGTACACTCATGTACATGTACCTACACATAATTGTTGCATGTGCATGTACACTCTGTTCGTTGTATACATGTATATATGTGTGTGTGTGTGTGTGTGTGTGTGTTTGTGTTTGTGTGTGTCTCAGGCGGTAACTCTCCTTAGGATTGAGATATAAATTCCGTTCTTGCGCCAAAAAATCAAGCTTTCCAAACGAAAGGATGAGTTCGTTGGCCAACACTTTTTGAGAGCAATAAATTTGTTAAATTTCGAAAATCTACTTAAAAATGGCTAAAAATTGTTAAATTTAAATTTTTGCTAGAATATTGTTCAAATAAAGTTTATTACCTATGAAATAGGACATTCAAGAATTTATGTACAATATTATGCTGAAAAATGTACCTAAAATTCATTAAAATTTGCCAAAAACTCGATAAAAACTGCAAAAAGCTAAATATTCAAAACCTTTATTGGAATAAGAGATAATTATTTAGAATACGTTTTCTAACATATAATGAATAGTTAACAATTTCTTGCACTCAAATAGCTCAAATTTCAAAACAATTTAACATTATACAATACAGTAATTTAATAAAATCCCCTCATACGGTCATGCTGCATGACTGAAACTTTTCAATACCTACCTAACTTATTCTTCGTCCCCAGAGCCGCATTATTTGCAATAATATTTGTAGTAACTTTATTATTCTATTCATCATCTTTGAACTAATTTACTGTTTACATGCTTCACAAGTTAGATTGACGAAAGCCTAATTTGAAATAGTTCAGATGTGCATCCACCCGTGTTAGAACGATTTTTCTGGCATTAGTGACGTAAATGCGATGATGAAAACAAATATACCCAGAGATCATTTCATTGGCATCATTTCATAGGCACCAAATATGTCTCTTGTAATTGATACCTTTCAAAATTTAACCTCGTTTTTACTGATTTATACCTGTTGTTTACGTCCTGTCAACATCGAAATCAGTGCGCTGAAAATGGGTTTTACGACAAACCTCTGGGCGGCCGTACGAATTGAATTTTCTTCGACTCATGTGATTGCTATTGATATCATCATTTCCCAACGTTCAACGAGGGGTTCAGAGTGAATTTCGAATCAAATTCACTCCGTCATTACCTACAAGTACGACTGGAGTTTGTACCAATGATTGATTTACCAACGCGACTGTTGCAGCATACGACTGTTTGTGGAATTTCTGCGTGTCCATTTATCGAACGTTATCTCTTTCGAAGAAATAAATGGTTTTCCACAAAAATGAAACCATAAGTATTTGAATTTGAAGATAACCAATTCATTCTAACACACATTCTAATGACCAATTTCAGGTGATTTTAATGTTCCTGTTAAACTCAGTTAAACATAAGGTTTTAAATATTTACAATTAGTACAAAATATTGAACTATTTTTCGTAATCTAACTCATTATTCTCATCATTTTGAGTACATATCGTTGTATCACCCCTCATCTCTGTACTAAACACAGAAGGGTCAGTCATTGATGATATGGTAGGCTGTGCCTTCTTTGATGCCCCCAATGATCACACTCAAATGTTTAAACTGTGGCAACAGGCTTTAATATATACATCTGAGTTTATTGCAATCCTAATGGCCCTGGAGTACGCATAGCAGAACACCCAACACTATTCAAAGGTACTAATACTGACCGATAGCATGAGCGCTTTAACCAAAATGTCACTCATTAACCTCTCTTCCAATATCAACGCTATTGAAGGCAATATTTTTGAAACCATATGGTACCTGCGACAGGCTGGAATGACCACACTACTCTTCTGGATAAAAGCACACAACAGACTGGTAGGCAACGAGAAAGCAGACAGGGCTGCGAAAACTGCGACCACCCAACCGAACTCACCAGATACCCACCTTCCGATCTTCATTGCATGTTTAAAGCTCAGTGTCTCCTTCGATGGCAACAATGGCACTCTACTTATCCTTCAGGCTGACGCTACACAACCTTGTTCCCTGCAACATCACCAACACCCTGGCACTCCCATCCATCCTTCGCTGGCCTACCAAAATAGTTTTATAAGGCGATAACACGATTGAGAAGCGGGGTGACCGTCACCGAATCATTCCTGCATCGTATTGTTCTGGAGGAAAGTAGCTTATGCTCCACCGGCCGACCAGAAGAAACTGCAGAGCACCTGATTATGGAGTGCACCAAGACACACAACGAAAGAGCCACGTTGTTCCACGGGTGGGGTGCTTCAGGTGAAAATAAGTCAAGATGAAAGTTTTCAAAAATTATATTTTCAGCATCCGGTAAAGACGAAGTGTTTTATATTTACGTGGGATCACCCTGTCCAAACATGAACGCCAGATAGACTATTGTGTGGAATTCCAAGGACAAATTAATAACAATTAGATTATTCCAATAGGTACGTAAATTATACGTAAATTCCATTATGCTCCATTTTTCCACTCCCAAGTCGTCCGATCTCGCTCAAATTCGGATGATAGGTGGGGGATGACGATTTGATCATCCCATTTTAATTTCAACATGATTGTATCATTAATAGCTACTGCGCGTGCGCCTATTTGAAATCCTTGTAACGACCTTAATTTCCACTGTTTTCATCCCATTTCGATGAAATTGTCAGAGAATGCGTGGATTAGGTGGTAGATGGTCCCCTATCAGTTTCATTGTTGCCATACAATAGGTACTTCATTCTGCGCATGTGCAAATGCAAATTCCATCTCGTGTGAATTTGGATGATGTTGGAAGAAGATGATAGGTAAACGAGAAAGCTATGTGCTACACCCAACTTGGGAGACTTTTTTTTTTAAATAAAGTTTTTTGATGGCGCCTTCAGAACTCGCTCTGAATTTGACGGAGTAGTAGTGAAGGGTGTATGTCGAACGTAATTTCTTGACAAGAACTAGTGAGAGATAATTTTTTTCAGGTTCCAGAAATCGTGACTGTTCTTTTCGTGCAAAAACGTAAGAATTTGATCGTAATCCGTTACACTAATCGTATAATTCTGGCATTCCCAGTACATTAGTAATGATGTTCCCACTCTACAACCTCTGGTACAACCGATAGCATGGTAGGGAAAAGGGTTTCGCACATTATACCGTTGGTCGGGTAGGTCAAGAGTTACAGCGTTTTATCTCTTACGTCGATTTGACGAGACGAACGCGAGTGAAACTGCGTACGCACGGGGCGGATGATGGTTCATCTATCTTCCATTGGTGGGAAGTGATGGATGTTGCGGGTTCCTGTATAAGGCGGTGGGCGAGGCTCCCATAGCCTCGAACCGAGTAATGTATTCATGAGACAGACGATGACTATGAGAGAAGCGACGGAGGGCTGCCGTACGCTTTCTTTCTCGAGAGAAAATTCCGATACTCCATTGATCCGTTTCCCCCTACCAGAATTACCCCTCACCCATTCCCGACGGACGGCAATAGTCTTCCCATTGTTGGAGAATCGGTTGCTTCTGCGGATGATTGATATCAGAAAGGTAGTTTCCTAGACCCGCATTATGCGCATAATAGTGTATCAATATTTGATCAGGTTCCACGAATTACGTTGGTCCTTTCTCGTCAAAGCAATGAAAGAAGACAGTGGGCTTTCAATAGATTCACTCATGTTCTATGATCTCCCTGTCAAAATCCTATTTATTATAGTAACTGTAAGGCCATTTAAAGTAACGTAATCTTCCTGCGGTTGCTGTCACAGATGATTCGACATCTTCATTTCATATAATTGTCTCTCATTCTTGAACTTCTTTTCAAAATAAAGCATATTATACCTTTGCCTGTGTTATGAAATAACTTTTCATCAAACCAGCTGCACCGTCATTAATTTGCCCCATGTCCTCCAATTGTAATTTATTGCAAATGTATTACTGTGATTTGTACCAGGAAAGTATTTTCCTAGGCCCACATTACGCACATAATCGTTCACCAATGTTTGAAAAGGGAATTAGGAAAATATCATACAAGTACACAAGGAAGAGAATGTGACCTAATGCAGACCCCTGTGGGACTCCAAATGATAATGCTCTAGTTGAACTCTTCACATTCTCCAACAGTTAAACTGAGCTCTGTCTTCCAAGTAAGATCTGAACCATGAATGTGTAGTGGGCACAGGAGCCAAGCTCGCTGGTTTGTGTCGAGATGAACGAAAGTAACATCTACTGCTGTAGATGGCTATTTATGTAGTGCTAAAATAAATTAGTCAAGTTAAAATTCACAAATGTGATAGAAATCGTCTGCGATTTATTTATACTCTTGAAAATAACAAAATCGAAAAACTTTTGTAATCATCTAAGAGTCATTCGACAGTCAGAAAGTACATATACCGCCACAGGAGATTCAAGTTCCTTTCGCTAACACGGGTAATGTAACAGAAAAAGTGGAATATAGAAGAGAAAAAGTTGATATTCTTCGGAAGCGTTCTTGCTACTCAGTTGTGTGTAGGGTGGGAAAGTTTTAACTTTTGCGTTTGCTCAAGATCCCGCGCAACAGAATATAGTAGACGAAACTGACTAAGTATTTCCAGGATGCAGGGGGAGAAGTGGTTTCTTTCTTACTCCCCCTTTTCTCAAACGAGCAACTTTGTTAGGAAGTTTGTGAATCCAATTTATAACACCATGAAATTCGGTTTATCATCAGCCGACAACATCTAATGTGAGGTCTTTGAAACTCTTCCGGTGTAGATTGCAAGTTTGCAACTTTTACGCTGCGGGGCGTTGGAGTATGAATTCTCAAGAGTTGAGTATTCTTATAGAGCTGATTACCTGCGAGCGGTCCTGTGAATTTTTATTGATCGAGAGTTGAGTGAAGAATTGTGCAGCAAGATTTGGGGCATAACACTACTTTACAAAATTTAGGGTTGGTCTTGCGTCCTGCCGGAGCTAGTTGGTTTCGTACGTTATTTTTTATATGCTGAATCCAAACCCAAGGTCCATTTTTTAGCATAGAACATGCTTTAGCCAACACCTAACTGGCCCAAAATTTCACTTTTTTTTTTTAGAATTTAGCCGCATCTCAACCCGAAGGGTCATTAGCGGCATTGCACGAGGTATCAAGTGAGACACTATAACTGGCACGATTCTAAACTATAACTAGGACTAGATAAATAGGCTTACATTAAATCTAAGTGAAATAAAGCTATGACTAGGTGAAAATAAATATATAACAGATTAAAAATATCACAGTTCGTAGTAGAGCTCTGCGGCTCTCAAGTTTCATGTTTTTATTTCACGAAAAACTGTCACACAAATTCGCTTATGAGTTTCATGTACAATCAAGTTGGGAAGTAGAACTTCCGCAGTGCTCATCGCCCAGAAATCGTTCACCATTCTTTGGAAGGCTCTAATTTTACGGAAGATTTGTAAGATATTTATGTCGTAGTTTATATTTATTTAAAACTTATTAATCTAATAAATGGTTAGTAAACAATATTATTGTGTCGCCTGTAAGCCTTGTTTTGTTGTCACTTGGTTGAGGTGGTAATCTTGGTAACTAATATGAGTTATGCGCGTTACAGTCCATTGATAGGAAAATGCGACCCTTAATCAGCCTTTACAAGAACAAATCCTTGTTACCTGGAATTCGCAACTCCGATGTCAGCAACAATACACAATCACATAACTCAACCTTCCTTCTTCAACACATTCCGTTCTGCATCCACTTTTCGTAGTTTTCACTTTAATTGCAATAGCTCTACAGTAATTTCCATCATTCCAACAATAAATCAATATCTCGATCTATAATTTCTGCCGGTGGCAGGTATCATTCATTTTCTCAGCTGACTCCCAATTGATAATATCAGTGAGGCCAACCTAATTATTCCATGATATGGGTTGTTATAGGTCACTTGCGTTGAAATTCCCTATTCAAATGGGACTTTATGTAATTTTCTAGAGTTCTTGTTGTTATTAATCTATGTTAGAATTTTTGTTAGATGTTTATTTATTTATTAAAATTTTGTTCGGTGTTATTTGTAGGAAAAAAGTTTTCCACGTGTTGCTACTCACAATCCCTTTGTTCTCGGGGATCGCCATATTCACTACTACTTCGTCTCGCCACGTCACCACTGACCTACCTTAACATTTTTCTCCTCGCTTTTTCAAAAATACAGTAAATGAGTAAATGCCAGCCGGCTCTGACCCTTCCGCAAGTCCTTTTTGTTCTGCTTCGTTCACGACGAGCAGACATCGGTGCAATTACCAAATACTCGCTGGTAAGGTGCGGATTGTTTGAGGAAACAACCCCCAGACTTGGGTTACCTGGATCCTGTTCCCTAACTGAATTGAAACCGGCAAGATCTTACCATATTATCATCTCCTCTGACAATAAGGGAGAAATCAACATAATTACAGTTTTGGTGGTCATACTCACCATAATTGTATTGAAATTGAGAACCAGGGCATCAACCCCTTCTTCTCCATTGGTTGCTCTTCTCCATCTATCTACCTCTTGGACTCTCAAGGGCCTTCATATGTACCTACTTCTTCACCTACTACTATCAACAATTAATTAGGTATATGAACTATTTGCAGCCCAATCAACCATATTATTTATACTCCTTATTGTCAATGACATCAATAGGTTCAGTGGCCACTGTGTTTTATTTTACATTATGCAAATTTTATTTGTCTTTCAATTATATTATTTATTCATTGGAGTAATTGTTACAGTTTTATTGCACTACCATAGTATCTCTCTGGTATTCCAGTGGTTCTTCGAAGAATATATTATTATCTATCAATTTCATTAATAATTAATATGTACCAGCTAAAGGGTAATTGTCCGAGTTACTTGATAGGAACATAAAGGGCCCATCTACATATGCACACAGCGGGAAGAAAGCATGTTCCAAGTTTTAGCATTTTAGCCGCAGGCCCAAAGCGGAAAGTAACCGGAGGGGGGGGGGGGGGGTAAGGGGCGGAGTCTCTTCTTGTTCTTTATTTAAATATGGTTTTTCCACGACAGAGAGTTTTGTGTGCTAAGACTTTTCAGGATTTCTCATTGAACCATTTCCAGATCTAATGCCTAACGTAAGTAAAATCTATCTCTGATTCCGAATATTATATGCACCACTTCCAACCCCCTATTTTCTCAAACAACTTGCGAAAAGTGTGGGAAAATCCCAGTTTTTTTCTCTTTTTTTTTTTGCTCACTTCACAAGCTAATAATAGACAATTAGGTCTGGTAAAATTATTTTAGATCTGCATCTTGTGGACATTTCTCCGCATCGTATGACACCAATTGGGAGTTTTTAGGTCTGAAAATAACGGAGGTGGGATTTATTCTCTCAGGCATTACATCAGTTCAACTATCAGCTCATCCTATCCACTTATTATTCCTATTATGGGAATCAATTCACGCTGTATGTGCTCGGGTCATCCAAATAATATCTATCTAGCTCTTATGTAGGCTGCTCAAGTCGATTGGATAAATATGATAATAATAGTTTCTGTGTTTTCTGGGGTTTCTTTACGTAGGTAAGAGGAGGCGACTCTTAGCCTATAGGCTCAAACCAGGCCTTCTTTATGCCAACTGTCGCCTTTGTTGCTATTGTCTTAAGCCCGTATTCTCCACAGACGAAACAAAATATGTTTGGGCTGTTCAGGCAGTTGTTACGAGGTTTCGGCATCGTCAAAAACAATTAACTTCAAAAGCGGCAAAAGGTCACAATTTGAATTGGTGAAGTGTTCTGTCACTAATGAGGTTCACCAGTCTCTCCCAATCATGAATTTCAAGACAAGAGCAGCAAGTACGACAGGTGGCATGAAGACAACAGATACGACAAAAACAGCTATTTTGAGCATATAGGCAGAGTGGCCACCTCATACCTACATATAAATATATACAAATATGGAGCTCACTATTGTTATCCTATTCATCCAATCAGAATTCAACAAATAAACCAGTTCCTTCACCAAGCTGAACTCATTCTTTCAATGTTGATTCTGCAGACTCTTAGCGTTACTACATATGATCACCATCGATATACTAGAACAACAACCACCAAGCTCCTGGAGGTTGATGATGCAAACATTTCCCTTCATCTAGATAGGTAGTGTAAGCATCTGAGACAGTAAGGAAAGAAAGGGAAATTATGGCGGAAAAAGTTACTAATCAAACAAGGGAGGATTTTAGTTACTAAACAATCTCAGGACTGCGGAAAGATGTTACCATTGAAGATGAAAATCTTTGGCCACAGGACTGATGCTGAAGAGGTGAGTGTCCAGGAACTCTATTACTGAAAATTACGCGGGACGTATATGTAAGTAATAACTGGTACTGATGAAATGAGGTACCGGGATAAGAGGATATTCTCACTCTAAAGTTACTACTGCGTCGTTAGGGAAGGGTCACTTGAGTATAAAAGGTTCTGCATACTCCCGAACAACTAGAAATGATAGCTGAAGGGGGAATCAAATAGAATGAAACGTTAAACAGGAAAATCGTTATGTACTTTTAAAGTTTCCTGGGTAGTGTTGGGGATCCTGGGGAGGTCTTCTGGGAAATCGTGAGGGGAACAATAAGACAAGGCACGATTCGTTAACAACAACGTTAACTAAAGCACTTACCGTGTCTTCTGGGCTAGAAGCCTCTTCCGGTGGGGCCTTGGAGTATGACGTTACTTTGCTGTACTGGAAACCGATTGAAAAGCATTACTCCTAATGAGCCGCGAGTTGAAGACTCTTAGATATTGTTCAACCTCTGTTATTCACAGAGGGTGATTACCCAATTACTTGGTATATAATTAACCAGCGGTATAACTGCTCTGCGATACTGCGCTACTAGCAAGCTATTACCATTACTCGTAAGAGGTAGTCAGGGTGTAGTAGACGGAATGAATTTTAGAAGCAAGGTTTATAGATGTATTATTAAAACGTTACTTCAGGTTTACATAAACAAAAGATGATTTCAAAATTATGGCATCTGGAATTCACTATTCTGCAGTCCAGGCATTGTTTTGGATTGATTTTAAATATGATGATAGCAGTAAGAGAGTTATAAATTTAGGATAATAAGGAGATAGGTGTTATTTGATGTGAGCCCCTTTGGCAGTGTATTCCACTTTGTGTGGTATGGTCAGACTAAGATCACTCTGTTCCCTGAAAGCCCTCATTATCGTAGTCGTTAAAGAGTGAAGCTCTTGTGGAATTGGCAAAGGGATAACACTAACCAGAGCCAACAAAGGCCAAAAAAGTCTCCATTTCCAAAGGGTTCTCTATTAGGGGATGTAAGATTTATTTTTGATGTTGTGTGATCATTTTTTCATCCTTAGAGTTATTCAACCGAGTGTTACCCTTTATCTACCCCTTAAAAACCACATGAAATTGAGCAAAACAAACAAACTTAAAATTTGTCAGTTAAAGTGAAAATCTCGGTTGTACCAACGTTGGAGAGATCTGCAAGTATTAAATTTCAATTCAGCGTGGAAAAATACGTTCAAAGCTGCTCCAAAGTCTAATGTTCTTAAGGGGTCATTATTCACAAAAACCCTCGATATGATAAAGAAAACCATGTTTTGCCGACCACAAAATCTCCCTTAATTAGCAAAGTAAAAGTAAAATTGACTATACCGTTCAAAATCTGACATGTGGGAAAAAACAATCGATTTTGAAGGATTGAGGAAATTCACTTTTCAGGAAAAATTTCCTCTCATATAGGTGGAACAAATTTATTTGGTAATAAGGAGATAGAAGATGCAACGCTCTTTCCAACTGTATCCTCAAATTTGAATTCACAAGCAAATTAAGGGAGTTAGGACCAGTTTTGTGACGTTAGGTCAAAATCACGAGAAAAAATCTTAAAATGAAATAATTTTTTCCCGAATTAAAAAAATGAATAAAATAATAAAAATTAAAAAGCTGGATAATGTTGTATGCCTTCGAAAAATACCCACGTTACTACCATGATTAGGTTTACTCGTCTCGTGGTCCAGCAATACTGAATGGGTGGTTCGACCTGGGTAAGTGGTTTCACCTGGTTAACTGGTTCGACCTGGATAAGTGGTTCAAACTGTGTATGTGGCTAGACCTGGATAAGTGGTTCAACCTGGGTGTGCGGCTAGACCTGGATAAGTGGTTCGACCTGGATTAGTGGATTTACCTGGATAAGTTCAATCTGGTTAAGTTTGCTGGTCCAGCTGTCTAGCGGCCCTGCAAAAATTCAAATCACGGGCCATCCTAGAAACATGAAATATGTCAAAATTACTAGGAAACAAAATTTTAGTATTGCAAATTAGGTTTAGATTCGATTCCTAGGAGGTTTAAGAACCTTACGTGTGGTCACCCTGTATAAGAGTCAGTAGTTTTTCTTCACGGTCCTCGTTGATATAGACCGTATATAATGGCCCCATTAGGCCCATAAATTTCTCCGTGTTATCACCCTTAACATTTGGGCTCATTTGTCATTCTCCCCTTTGCTGTATAAGAGGGGCTTTTTTTCACCTAATTAGAGCTAACATAACAAAAAGATTGAATTGTTCCCCTCATGCCCAGTACGTACGAGAAACCCACATTGAAAGTAGGTTGAAATCTCTGGGGAAATCACATAGCGAGTTGCGGTATCCGATATTCCACCGTGTTCTGAGGGATAAGAAGATTTGGGAATTGGTTTTCCACGTGATGAGGGCAGCGACTCGGCCAGTAAAATGTACATATACCAAAAACACACTCCCACACTCCACGTACCTGACATAAACAAACTTCAACTTGAAAGAACAATATTGACATACCTATAAGAACTACATATATTCAATGAAGCCTCTAACCCTTCAGTAACCAACGTATATTCTCATATACATATATTTATATTTATCTATTTATTACATCATAGTTTTTATTTAAAAAACACAATTAGCGAATTTCGAAGAAAATGAAGCTATTGCAAAGGCTCGGAAAATTTTGAAATCAGAATGTTTGAATAATTTCTTCATAGAAATCCAATTTGAGACCTTCTGAAACGATCCTTGCGCCAAAAAATCAAGCTTTCTAAACAAAAGGACCAGTTCGTTGGCGAGCAATTTTTGAGCACATTAAATTTATCAAATTTCAAAGAAGTGGTGAAAAAATCACTAAAAATAGCAATAAAAACAAGTAAATATCGTTGAACTTATATTTTTTTAGCAGAATATTACTGAAATAAAGTTTAATAACTATAAAATGGAACATTAAAAAATTTATGTACAAAAGTATAATAGAAAATGTACTTGAAATTCATTAAAACTGACTGGTACTTTTAACACTGTTTTCTGAACAGTTATTTGTTGTTCAATCTCAACTAAATCAACCAGTTTAAAATCACAACCACAATTTCACACAAAATTTCTGATCTTGTCAAAAAATCTTCAATCATACAACTTATGCTCTTCATAACAGTAATTCTAACTAACAAACAGATTTGATGCCTACGATGTGTATAAATCCATCCTTTCTTGTTTAATTCCAGATTTGTTGGCAAAAGTACGGTTGAGACCAGGTAAAGTGGCTACTATGCTACCGTGAGACCATGGAGGGTGGATGCTACTATAAGAGAGGAGTGGCTACTACTATGGAGAGTGTATACTACCAGGGAGTGGGGTTCTACTAGGAAAAGTAGCAAGTAGTTACTACCTCTACCCTGTTGAACAAAACTTTTAAGTATGAAAATGATGATTGGAAGTAGGTATACATATTTTTCCAAATATCGCAAAATGAAATTTTGTCAAATGGACGGCTTTTTCGAATATTGAGGTTTTGATTCTATATACTTATAATATATTCATTTGCATGCTAATACCTGTTTCAGTTTCTGTTTTAAAAGCACGTAATCGGTTAAAGCTTTTTTTTTTTTCTTTTTTTTTTTTTTTTTTAAGCGAAACTTTTATACGGACGCCCCCCTCCCCCGCTAGGAACGCTCGCCGCTCGGGGAGTTGGATTCAGGATTCATGAAACCATTATAGGGAAGATGGCTACCACCAGGGGGCGTGGCTACTACTAGGGAGAGTGTTATTATTAGGGAGGGTGTATACTATTATACGGAATATGGTTACCACCAGGGTGGGTGGCTACTACTAGGGAGAGTGGTACTGTTTGGTAAATTTTACACACTTATGACCTTGAAGTGTGACAGAATTTAAATACCTGGGTGTTATAATAAACTGCGGGAACTTGATTTACCAAGAAAAGAGGAATAGAGTAATGAGAGCATACTTTAGTCTGGCAAATCTGTCTGTCATTATATAAAGCCCTGATACCTGATAATAGTCCAGTCAAGGAATGAGGTGTAGAGTGCGTGAGCAGGTAACTAAACGATTCCTTCAGAAACTTGTTTAGGGGGCTTAGGTTGTTAACATACCAAAAGTCCTGACTCCTAGGTGATGAGCGGGGGGAGGAGGTGGGGGTAAAGGTACGAATTTTGGGTTTTTCGCTTATATCTCGAAAACGGTGCATCGGAGAGAAATATTTTTAGATAATAAAATGGAGTTCTTAAAATTATCTAAAACTTTTATATCGTATGTTTTTTTCTAATTCCTAACCGTTTTCGAGCTGTACCCTCGAAAAAAGTTGAAATTTACAAAAAAAATCAATTTACGTCAAAATATTCATAAACATTGCATCATATTGTCTAAACCTATTCATAAACGATAAGTATGAATAGGAAAGAAGTTGTAGATTTTTAAATTTCCTTTTAGAATATATACACATATGCTGATTAATGTCCAACCCGCCTAAAGTTACAGCTATTTTAAAACTTGTATAGGATTTTGCAATTTTCAGAAAATTAGTTTGTATATCATATTAACCCACAACCTTTGTTCGTTCATCTAATAACATATATGGCCACTTATAAGTAAGTTATTAAATAAAGTAGAAAAAATAATGATGATGACAAATTTCACACTTTATTCTACAGATAGTTTCGTTACACCAATACAATAATAATTGTAAACCCCACTGTTCTCAATATATTCCTAATGTTTTACTCTCAACTTTAAAAGTAATCAAATTTTCATCCTCTTTGAACTTGAGGGACCAGGCAATGATTGTTCTTCCATGGCATTTTCTTCCTCAGTAGCGGGTGGCTCTTGCTGAATGAGCTGTACATCGTCTTCATCGTCCTCATCGTCAACAGGCACACTGTTCAGGCACTTCCCTTGACAGTGGAGGCACACTGCAGAACAGGTTAGCATCGCTTTTCGGCAGCCACATTTTCCAATTACACAATCCTTGGTGCAGCGGCAAAATATAGTTTTCAGAAGAACCTCTGGTGCTGGTAGATTTTCCATTGTAATTGCCACCAGGGTGCCTCCTACACGTTTCTACCCCCAATCTTGAGGGGGCAGCTCATTACCGAGCCACTGCTGAACTTGGTGGTAGGTTCGCCGAGAGTGCTGTTTAGCTGCATTCTCTGTTGGAGGTAGGGAGCTGATTTCAGGCTTCATATTTGCCACTGACCTCGTAAACGATTGGAAGCGGTACTGGTTAAGGGAGGTTTGTTTTTTTTTTTTTTTGGCGCCGTATACCACTTCAGAAAGCACATCTCCCCAGCCTTCTCAACCTGGTCGTAAGTAGAGGAGGGGTTAGAAAATGTCATTTCTGCTTGCTGGATGATTTCTGACTCCCAGTACAATTTAAAGAAGCCCACCTTGCTTCTCCTGAAAGTAGCAGAAGTTGTGTCGCATCTTGTAAATGAATGAAGGAACAGGATGTGTTCAAATCTGCGGTGCTGCATCTCTTGGGTGGACAGTACTATTGTTTTGGTTTTCCCTCGTCCGGGTTTCAGCATAAAGATATCTCGGGTCGCAGGAGTGGAAGCAATCAACAGGACAGCAAGGTCTACATCCTCACCAACGACAGCCACAGAGTTGTGAGTGGATTGTTCAACAGCAGTCTTCACGATTAGGATGTCAGCGTCATCGGTAGCCTGAAGAGTATGTATCCCTTTCTCCTGCAGCTTTATCTCCAGTAAGGAGATGAAGTTAGTTTTGTTGGTAGGATTTGATAAAAAGTCTTCCTGTTTAACAGGTATTTGTGTTTAACAAAGAATATTTTGGGCCAGTAAAAAAAAGAATTATTATTGAACTTGTTTTTATTGAAAAATTACTTAGTTTTAATTTTTTATATAACGCTTAGGACCGATACGGATAATTGGCGATTCGGTTAATCGGCGTTCTATTGCATACGGCTCTTTTAATGTTGTTTTCAAGTATTAAATTTAATTGACTAACAAATTGCTGATATTGTTATCTGTAATTTAAACAAAATACACGAACAAAGGTTGTGGGTTAAGAATATGATATACAAACTAATTTTCTGAAAATTGCAAAATGCTATACAAGTTTTAAAATAGCTGTAACTTTAGGCGGGTTGGACGTTAATCAGCATATGTATATATATTCTAAAAGGAAATTTAAAAATCTACAACTTCTTTCCTATTCATATTTTTCGTTTATGAATAGGTTTAGACAATATGATGCAATGTTTATGAATATTTTGACGTAAATTGATTTTTTTTGCAAATTTCAACTTTTTTCGAGGGTATAGCTCGAAAACGGTTAGGAATTAGAAAAAACATATGATATAAAAGTTTTAGATAATTTTAAGAACTCCATTTTATTATCCAAAAATATTTCTCTCCGATGCACCGTTTTCGAGATATAAGCGAAAAACCCAAAATTCGTACCTTTACCCCCACCTCCTCCCCCCGCTCATCACCTAGGAGTCAGGACTTTTGGTATGTTAACAACCTAAGCCCCCTGAACAAGTTTCTGAAGGAATCGCTTAGTTACCTGCTCACGCACTCTACACCTCATTTTGGGTCATTTATTGACTGGACTATAAGCCCCGTTGTTTGCTCACACTAGTCGAGTTAATGGGGTGGAAAGATGGAGGACGAAAGCTCTTGACTGGCCAGCGTTGAAACATACCACTAGAAATGCCTGAGCCCACATCGGGCTGTAGCGCCGGAAAAGAAGAAGAGAAAGAAGAAGTACATTATTACAGGGAAGGTAGCGACCACCGGGGTGGGTGGCTATTACTAGGGAGAGTGGTACTATTAAGGAGGGTTTATACTATTATAGGGAAGGTGGCTACCCCCGGGGAGGGTGGCTATTACTAGGGAGAGTGGTACTATTAAGGAGGGTTTATACTATTATTGGGAAGGTGGCTACCACCGGGGAGGGTGGCTATTACTAAGGAGAGTGGTACTATTAGGGAGGGTGTATACTATTACAGGGAAGGTGGTTACCATAAGGGAGGGTGGCTATTACTAGGGAGAGTGGTACTATTTGGGAGGGTGTACACTATTTTAGGGAAAGTGGCTACCACTAGGGAGGCTGGCTACTACTACGGGGAGAGTTACTATTAGGGAGGGTGGATAGTATTGTGGGAAGGTGGATACCACCAGGGAAGGTGGTTATTACTAGGAAGAGTGGTACTATTAGAGGGAGTGTATACTATTATATTGAAGGTGGCTACCACCAGGGAGGCTGGCTATTACTATGGAGGGTGGCTATATCCCTAGGATGTATGACATCAAGAGGGAGAGTGGAATGGCTTCATCTAGTGCGTTTGGCTACTAAGACGTGAAGGTACTTCGACTAGAATACTATAATATAATTGTGAAATATCAATAGATTTTTAGTTAATATATAGTAAGTATTCGTGTATTCCGAAGTTTGTTTCGCTGTGTGTTTCCTCTCCTAATCCCTTTTAAAACCCTTCCAAGTAAAACGATAGCAACCCTTTCACCGAAAATAAATTCGGAGTTTGGTTTATACGAGAGAAAATACAATTAAAACGGGAGTTTTGCGATAAGACCCCAGAACACACATGGAATCCCGTCTCAGAATCGGCTAAGCGAGCTTAAATGTAAAGTTGAATGAAGTGTTGAGGAGCTTCACTGTTATAGAGCCTGAGTACCTTTGCTAGCGAATGTATAAGGAGCCCTTACTTGAAACTTTTAATTGGAACGCTGAGTTGAAAGGGCTTGACAGTTAGTAATCAATCCCCACTTCTTCGCAGGTTACCGTAAATTCCCACCGTTCTTTAAAGAGATATCAACGTGAAATCTTCAGGTGTTTTTTTAAAGAGGGGTTTCAAGGATTCAGCCCCCTTCCTTTCCCTAATCCACTCAGCAAGTAAGTTTTCAAAGCTCAAAGAGAAGCCGTTGAAGACAGCGTAGAGCAGCTGTGAGAAATATATTGTTCCCAAGTTGGTAGTCGAACCTTTGTAAGAGTTGAGTGGGACCCGTTTCTCTTGAGTACTTTCCCGAAGGGGGCTTCATCTATAAATCATCCCCGCCCTCCACTTGGTGGCATACTTTAATGGAATCGGTAATTGGTTTGAAACTGTGGAACTAGAAAAATGTATGAACCGTGGAGGTCAAAACGAGGACTAGGTAAATGGACTTGGTTTCGCAGTTTGCAATAGTAGCAAATTTCAACATTTCAGAGTGCTAGAGAAACTTTTCAAAACTCGAACAAGAGAAGCAATTAATTTATTGGAACATAGAGGAATTGCTCACTTCTTTTCACTTTTACTTCATCATACAAGTTCACTTCAGAAAAGGGCGTAATTCAAAGTGTTTTGCTTCCGAGTCTACCTATAGGTAGCGGAATCATTGTTTTCACGTTCAGGAGACAAAAATGTATGGTCTCCAAAATCAAAATGTCCACTCCCATTTCCTGTTTTAGACCATTCTGAACAACATTGGTTCCGTGTCTATCTGTGTGCGTGTCTGCAAATCCTTGTGACAAGCTCATTTTCCACAGGTTTCATCCGATTTTGATGAAATTTTCAGGGAACGTGCGGGTTAGGGTGCAGACGGTTTTCTATCAGTTTCATTTTTACTGATATAGCAATTTATTCTGCGCATGCGCAAACGTTAACTCCGCCAAACATAATTTTCTCACGCCCTAGTCGTCCGATCTCACTCAAATTTGGGTCAAAGGGAAAATGACGATTTAATCATCCGATATCAATTTCAACATTATTGTATCAATAATAGCTACTGCGCATGCACCAATGAAAAATCCTTGAAAAGGCCTTAATTTTTACAGTTTTCATCCGAATTTAATAATATTTTCAGGGAATGCGTGGGTTAGGTTGTAGATGGTTTCCTATCAATTTTATTTTTGCCAAATCTCCAATCTGCGCGTGTGCGAACGTAAATTCCATTATGCACTATATTTTGGATGATAGTTGGAAGAAAACGATTTAATTACCTTTTTTTTTATGACGTTTATTAAGAAACAACATTGTGCTAAGCACGCTCATTGTGTGAACATGCAATATGTCTAATAGCACGCTGAGCGTGATTCACATGTAGTTAGTAATCTAGGTATAAGTCCAATGTCTTATCCTAGTAAAGTCTGAATTTTGGAATAGTGGAAATGAAGTGTTAAGGAACTATGAGAATGTCAATGTTATGAAATTACGTGGATCGGAACTGTTTAGATGTTGAGTTGTTGATGTTTAGTTGAAACCATTCACAAAGTCACCATGGTGTTTTCTCTTCAAACCACGTTCGAGGCGAGGGAGTGGACGATGATTCGGTATCATGTTGATGAGGTCGTTGGGGCGAGATGAGGTTCTTTGGTGCATTGAGTGGTAGGCCGCAATGAGGGAATCGTTTACAGTGGGAATGTTCATGTCTTTGTGTAGTTCATCGTTGATTGTATGATTAATATCATTAATTAAGTATGATTGTATTATTAATAGCTACTGCACATGCACCAATGTGAAATCCATGTAACGAACTTTATTTCCACAGTTTTTATCCGACTTTGATAAAATTGTATGTGATTGCGCGGGTTAAGTTGTAGATGGTGTCGTACCTATTTCATTGTTTTCAACCCATCAGTTCATTCTGCGCATGCGCATTACATTGAGTATAATTTGTTCGTTTCTCAATTCACCAATTATGACGTTTCACGCTTCTTCTTGATTTACTCTTTTTCGCTACGAAATTTTTCAAGATCATTTAAAACTTTTCAAAGATCTTTACATTCACGTAAACGAGGAAGCTGTGTGCCTTGTCAGACTTTTTTTCTCCAACTGACGATGTTTTTATGTTTTTGGTTGTTGTTGATTAATTCCTGCAAGACGAAGTTACTAGACGTATTTCAAAGTAAATTATTTTATGTGAACTCAAAAGTTCAGTGGCCTGAAAGGAACGTAATTGGGAGCCCCTTGTACGAGTGCCTTGTTAGAATAAAAAAGTTACTCGCTGCCATTAATCGCGGTTTGTTTTGAAGAATAAAAATACGGATTGGCCTCTTGAATGTCAAGACAAGATGTTGAAAAAAAAAAAAAAAAAAAAAAAAAAAAAAAGGCTCCCATCAAGAAAATATAACGAACACTGGGTCAGTTCTTGAAACTTAGTTGAGATGTAACGGAATGAGGATGGACTGAAACAGTTAATAAAAGCTCCAAAGAACATTTGTAAAATAAATTAATAAATAAAATGTCTTGTTTTTCGGTACTCAGAATCAAAAAGAAAAATAGCGTATATATATATATATATATATATATATATATATATAAATATATATATATATATATATATATAAATATAGGTTTATAATTAGCCATATTTTATTTTGACATTCTACCGCCTAAATTTTTAGTTTACATCTTCCTTGGCGAACTGATCCAAGTAGATTGAATGGGTAGATCCCGAGTAATATAGATTTGTAGAACAGACAGAAATTTAGTTGGATACTCTAAGAGAGAAAAGAAGTTAGTAATTCCAGTGATACTTGTGTGTTTCCAGGCGCGATTATGCAAAACCCGCACGACCGATTTGTCTTGTGTCTTAGGTATACTTTCTGCGCCGGCATCAAGAGGTCATGTTTTTATCAGTTACCCTCCTACGCAAATCAGTAATCACATAATTAAAACTACGTATACAGGAGGAATCACCTAACCTTCCCGAGAAAGAGAAAATTCATGAAATGGAACAAAACACCTACCTACGCTTGGTTGGCTACGCTAAGTTCGCTCCTTTTCTCCCTTGGAAGTTGAAATTCGATAGGGAGACTCTATGGGTCACTGAAAGACGATTAAAATTATGGGCTCTTTCCTGTTCAGCTGCGAGATCCTAATTCTCTCCTGTTCCCCCTATAAAGCTTGATGTGGTTGTGACAATGGGCGACCAACTGTGAAGAATTGGGTACCCAGTGTCCAAGCAGAGTTCTGCTACCACTGGAGCAATCTCCAGAAAAATATTGCCTAATAACCTTAACAGCAAGGAAAATAAGTAGGTAGGAAAATAAAAGTATATTAATAAGGGAAAAATAAACTGTACTTGTTTGAAAAGGCAAAAGGCAAATGCGCATGGGAATAAATAAAGAAAAAATTAGAACCTCTGAGAAAAAGGGGAATTAACCTAAAATGGAAATGAAAAGGCACAATGATGAAAAAGAAAATTGTGCTAAAAAAAATCTGTTGACCCTGTCGCAAAACTCAGGTGGCGATAATACATGGAAACTAAACACTTTCACTAAACTTTAGTGAAAAAGAAAAGAAAACGGAGGAGTTGGCTTACTAGGCACAAAACCATTTGGATGGCTTCAGAGAAGAGAATGGGGAGAGAAATTATTTTTATTACAAAAGGATCTCTTGAACAGGGAAGGGGAGAAAACTATATAGCCAACCGTCCAACAGAAAAACCTATCCAAGGCACCACCACGTCATTTAGAAGGCTACGTTGTGAGGAAGTGCATGGAACCTGTAATAGGGGATCCATGACATGGTAGGGGGGACCGTCCGGGACGTTAAGAAATGAATGAAATTATGGGCTCTTTCTTGATCATCTGAGTGACCTAAGTTCTCCCTTTATCACCCTAGGAAATTGGAAAACAGATGATCGTCTATACTTCTATTTTTTCTTAAATTTTAATTTTCTGGATTTTACGTATATAGAAACGTAAACTAATAAATTATTGGGGAGGGGGGGGGGAATTTTTATTTGCTCATGGTCGATTACAAAGGTTTTTTGTCAACGAACTAAATCACTCGCGACGAAGTTGTGGAAACCCATTTAAAAACGGAAGTTAGTGAAAAACGTTGTCTATTTCCACGAAAAATAAATAGTTACACTGTTAAATCGATTTCGACGGTTAGGCCATCATCAGTAACAAACAATAACTGAAGATACATTAGAAAGGACACAGCTTTTATAGTAACAGGTGAAGGGAGATTGAATCCCATTGGTCAAGAGAAAGGAAAGGAACAGGTACAACCAATGAAGTGCAAACAAGGTGACGGGGGATTATAGCTAATTAGATGAAGTGAAAGGGGGAAAATAACTAAATATGGTTTCAACATTGTGAAGGTATAATTCCAAGCTTAAAAAAAAAAAAAAAAAAAAAAAAAAAAAAAAAAAAAAAAAAAAAAAAAAAAAAAAAAAAAAAAAAAAATGGACCTATTAGTGGTGAAATATATTGAGGTATATCCTCATTTAAACATTTACCAGACCTGTCACTTTTGATAATTTCGAAATTTTTCAAGTACATTCAACATACCTCCCTTTGGACAAAAATGAAGAAATTCTACAAACTGTCTATCTGTCAAATCAAAATTGTAACTATGGTTGGATTCCTTAAGATGTTTTGCAAATGTAGACTTACCCTTATTTTCCCTGAAATCCTCCTGATGCTCGTCTATTCTTTCCCTGAATTTCCTACCAGTTTGACCGCAATATTCGTAGCCACAAGAACATTTTAGTTTATAAACCCCACTTTTATCCTGAACATTGATTTTGTCCTTAACGGATCCTAGTAATGCTTTAAGACTATTTTTAGTTTTAAAACCTACTTTGTAACCTCTCGATGATAGAATTTTGCCGATTTTATCAGAAATTTTCCCATAATAAGGTATACTTATCCATTGCTTTTCTTCTAAATTTACATCTTCCCTAGCCAGATTGGAAACTTTTTCCCTACTCTTTTTCCTAAGAACATTATCCCATATGGTATCAACGAGATCTCCTCCATATCCGTTACTAGCCGCTATGCTTTTGATAATGGATTTTTCTATTGATAAATTTTGTTCACTCATTGGAATAGACAGTGCTCGGTTAATCATACTATGGAAGGCCGCATGCTTATGGACTAAAGGGTGATTTGAAGTACTATGGATAGTTATATCGCTATATGTATCTTTTCTATAAATTGAAAAATCATGCTTTTCGTTTACCAAAGAGATGGATAGATCTAAAAAATTGAGTTTATTTCCGCCGAATTCGAGGGTAAATTTGATAAAGGGATCTAATTTATTGATTTTTTCGTGAAAAGAATTTAGTTGTCTTTCTGTGCCCTTCCATAGAATGACGATATCATCGACATATCTATACCAATAGAGAAGATCATTTGTGCTACAAGTTGTAAATATTTGTTGCTCAAGATAATCCATGTAAATATCTGCAAGCAGAGGAGATAACGGAGAACCCATAGCAACCCCTGGCTGTGTATAACATTTCCCCTCAAATAAAAAGTAATTTTGATCCATACAAATAGACATCAAATTAAACAATTCGTCCTTTTCAAAAATATTAAGTTTAGAGGCGTGAATCAGCCTGCACACCACATCTTTGCATCTAGTTACATCGATATTGGTGAACAGACTAACCACGTCAAAAGATGCAAGTTTAGCATTTGGAGGCATCCGAATGTCCTTAATAGAAAAATCCATTAACAAAAGCATAGCGGCTAGTAACGGATATGGAGGAGATCTCGTTGATACCATATGGGATAAGGTTCTTAGGAAAAAGTGTAGGGAAAAAGTTGCCAATCTGGCTAGGGAAGACGTAAATTTAGAAGAAAAGCAATGGATAAGTATACCTTATCATGGGAAAATTTCAAATAAAATCGGCAAAATTCTTTCATCTAGGGGTTACAAAGTGGGTTTTAAAAGTAAAAATAGTCTTAGAGCATTACTAGGATCCGGTAAGGACAAAACCAATGTTCAGGATAAAAGTGGGGTTTATAAACTAAAATGTTGTTAAGGCTACGAATATTGCGGTCAAACTGGTAGGAAATTCAGGGAAGAATAGACGAGCGTCAGGAGGATTTCAGATAAAATAAGGGTAGGTCTACATTTGCAAAACATCTTAAGGAATCCAATCATAGTTACAATTTTGATTTGACAGATAGACAGTTTGTAGAATTTCTTCATTTTTGTCCGAAGGGAGGTATGTTGAATGTACTTGAAAAATTCGAAATTATCAAAAGTGACAGATCTGGTAAATGTTTAAATGAGGATATACCTCAATATATTTCACCACTAATAGGTCCATTTTTATAAAGCTTGGAATTATCCCTTCACAATGTTGAAACCATATTTAGTTATTTTCCCCCTTTCACTTCATCTAATTAGCTATAATCCCCCGTCACCTTGTTTGCACTTCATTCGTTGTACCTGTTGCCCCTTTCCTTTCTCTTGACCAATGGGATTCAATCTCCCTTCACCTGTTACTATAAAAGGCTGTGTCCTTTCTAATGTATCTTCAGTTATTGTTTGTTACTGATGATGGCCTAACCGTCGAAATCGATTTAACAGTGTAACTCTTTATTTTTCGTGGAAATAGACAACGTTTTTCACTAACTTCCGTTTTTTTTTTTTTTTTTTTTTTTTTGTCAAGTTTAATCATTATTGCTTTCGAGGAAGGGAAAATTAGTTTTATCCAAAACACAAAATTTCTTCCCTTATCTTGCGTTATGAATAAATTCGGTCATAAATGTGTCCGTATAAGTGCCCTCATTGTCTGTCAGTATTCCCATTACTCTCCTAATTGTTATCTGGTCTTGTGGCATTGGAGTTTGTATCTTATTGTAATCAAATTAAAACTTTTCTCTGATAGTCTTTTACGACTTTCCGACTGGTTTCCTTTCCTATTTCCCCTCACAGATTGCAGTCTTATCTTTCGAGTTTCAATTTGTAATTGTGATTCGTCGTGATTTCAAAGACAGTAAGGAAAAAGCGAGTCTCGGGTCTTCTCCGTTCTCAGAGAAACATGATATTGCGTATCTCGGAAAAGTGTGAGGAAGGAGCAGTAATTATGTTTTGTTGGTATTAATGAAACACTGATACTCTCCTATTAAAGAAAACCTTAATTGCGGCCTCCCTCAATTAAACGTTGAAACTGTCTACCAACACGGAATTTATTTATAGAATTTTCTCTTATATTATTATTGTCGATAAACGTTTAAATGTATATTTTTAATGTGTATACGCTTCACATGTTTCATAATATTAACTTTCATTTCAGTTTCACATTCACAATAAAAACAGAAAAATATTATGTTATGAAGTGACGAAATTAATGTAATAACAAACCAGTCAGTAACTAAGAAAAGCGATAGGTCCGTTGCAGTCTAGTAGGGATGAGTATCGATACTTGTATTCCGATATTTTGAAATATCGGGAATTTTTTCCTCAACAACTTTAACAAACTTAATTCAATTTTTCTTTGGTCACGACTCGCAAATCAGCGATTTGCCACTTGTTATTAAGCCACAGTTACTCCGGCAAGGAATCGACTAGGAGGAAAGTTGGTTTCCAAACTCATATTTTTGAAAAGGGTAGATGATAAGGGTAGCTGTCCCAATCGCGACAGCTCGAGAACTCGAGAAGAAGCGACTGAGCGAAAGGTAGATGCGCTCTCTCTCGGAAATCACGGGTGCTGTCGCACATATTAGATTATAATAGAGTCGGTACATCCAGTAAAAACGCTATTTTCACCAAAATCATATACAAAACTGACAAAGGGGCGTCCATGTAACGGATGCATTACTCATCAATATATTTGGAATTGAAAACGTCGATATTCACTAAGATCTAAATTGTAAGACGTCATTTCCCTAACTTAGTATTGGTTTGTGTTTCAGGTATGTCGCAACGAGTAGTTATGGTCGTACTATTTTGGTAAGAACTTACATTCAGTTCACGTAAGTTAATTGTAGATCACAAGCAAGTTACCAGTGCGTTGCATGGACCTACCTGTACGAGTTAGTCGGTGCATCGACTGCGGAAATAACCACATCCAGACTGTGTTCGTAACTACGGAGAAAGGTGTAGAACATATGTGCAAAGGTGTAGAAACTACGGACAAAGGTGTAGAACATATGTGCAAAAAGGTGTAGAACATATGTACTAGGTGATTTCCTCATACTTGGTGCACATATAAGTTTTCGTTTCGCAATAAGACTGATACGTTTTCTCTAACATAAAATTAGTACCGCTCTACGTGGCGAAAAAAAAATTATTCTTTCGTATATGGAGGGTGCTAGGAGAAATAATCGTGGTTGCCAGCCTCCGAAAACATCTGACAAGATCTGTATCTGTATCTGACAAGAGAAAATACATTTGTATGATGACAATACTGGGAAGAAACATCGTATCTGCCACTGATCTGAAATTGTATCAGACGTCGCGATTCCTGAAAAACTAAGAAATAAATTCTTATCTGGACTTTCGAGAGTTTCGCAATTCGTATGTACCTGAATAATAATAAAATAATCGTATTTGACGCCCAGAGGAGGGTTTTTGCTCTAGAAGACCAGTTAAGGGATTTTCATTAGTAAATCGAACCAAAACGTAGTTAATACGACAATTGTAAGCAGTTTTTGAGGAATTTCCCGTTGAGATCCGACTTCGAGGCTTGCAGAATCTCAAGAAACCACTCCCCAAACAGGGGGGGGGGGGGGGTACTATTAACTCAATATGGCCAAAAATGCAGATATGGGATCTATTCTTAGTACGGCAGTATATTTATCGGTAACGACCGGCCGATATATATTCCTACTGAAGGGTAGGTAGTGGGTAGATGTGCCATTTCATTTCATTAATTTAATTTCTTTCGGTGAATACCTACGTGTGTGTAAATATCGTAGATCGTTATCTAACATTGGCCCCATTTAATAATATTGACGAAAGACCATTGATGTGGTTCCGTCCTTCAACAACTAACATGATCAATGATTTATATTCATATAAAACCTACTTACAATATTGGGAAAGTCACGGAAGCGGACTGTATGTAAGGAGACCCAGGAATTAGACTTCTACCAGAAATTAATATACCTAAAAGTAAATAGTCACAGAAATGTAATATGTATATGATAATGAATTGACCTTCATCCGGGCGCATCGACGGTTCACCATGTGAAACAGAACCAGCAACATCTCCAGCCTGAAGATACCCAGGAGGTGGCTTGTATTCTCTACATACATCTGATAGTCCAGAAGCCAAGGTCAAAAAACGCAATAATTTGAAGAAAAGGTTTGAGATTAGATTTTGAAAATTTAGTCCATTTCGAATGACCATATTGTAATTGAATGTAAATAATGTAATCAATATGTAATAAATGAATATGTGCAATAAATAACCTAATAAATATAATGTAAAATTTAGTCCATTTCGAGATTACCATTTTTATAATGTTCATAATCTACTGTTCACCATAATGTAATTGTTGTGATTTGTGAATGGGGGGGGGGGGGTTAATTACAGAGTAACCCAGTTTGTGGATAGTGGTTTATTTTCTCGAGCGCTTTCGCCTATACAGGCCTCGTCAGGAGTTTGAAACCTATAAGGTAAGAAGGTTTATGTTGAAAAGTATGTGTTTATAGATAGGGTTGGTAAGGTCTATAAAGGTTTTAGAAGTATAGTTTAACTTACTTAGTGGTTTTACATAGAGGGTTGTATTTTCTTGTTTGATTTGAAATTCTTATTGTTTTCTAAGTTATGTTATTCTAGTATTTTAAGGTTCTTAGTTGTATCTCATTTATTATTTATTTATAGTTTAACATCTGGGTAGATCTTAGTGTACATTTTAATACTACTTTGTAACATAGTTTTTCATTTACCTTATTGCTTGATTAACTTGGTATTGGTTGCCCATTCCCTGCCATACCAATACAGTGTGAAGGGAAGAGGATACAAAGTAGGTTTTAAAACTAAAAACCGTCTTGAAGCATTATTAGGATCCGTTAAGGACAAAATCGATGTTCAGAATAAAGATGGGATTTATAAACTAAAATGTTTTTGTGGTTACGAATATTACGGTCAAACCGGTAGGGAAATTCAGGGAAATAATAGGCGAGCATCAAGAGGAATTCAGGAAAAATAAGGGTAAGTCTTCATTTGCGAAACATCTTAAGGAATCCAATCATAATTACAACTATGACAAGTCAGTTTGTAGAATTTCTTCATTATTGTCCAAAGGGAGGTATTTAATATCAGGAACTGTCCGAAGATAAGTGATAGGAAAAACAAACGTTCCACGATCAAATGCTAGAAAATGAACGAATAGAACTGAAACGATGAAAAAAAAAAATCCTTTTGTTACATGGGTTTTTATTATATGAATATATGGTCTAATGAACTCAATATGATATATTCATTATACCATTTTAAATCAATGGAGCGTCTGAAAACAACTCGTGAACGAGTTCCACTATCTGCTTTACAAGCAGATACCATGGTTCATGGATATGTCTTTGATTGGGGATTTAATAACGGTTGTCCTCGAGAGTTGTAAACAAATCCTTTAACTTTAAACAAATCCCTGGGCCGCATCCCGACTAATTCCCACAAAACAACGGTTTACTTATAGAAATGTGGAAAATAACTGTGGAGAGAAGCCACTACAATGAGTGTTGTTAACAGTCGACTGTTGTCAAGAGGATCAAAATGTTTCCTATGGAGTGGAGTATAATGATGCTATTGCTTTGCGTTAAGAATATTGTAATCGGCTAATTAAAATTGTTTATAGTCCAATCAACTTAGTTTAGGAATGTAGCCAGGTACGCAAGGAGGAGGAAATCGGTAGCTTGAGATGTGGATATTTATCACATAAATCAAGCGCTTTCCAACGAGTGGCGAACGATTTCTGTGCGATGAAAACTGCGGAAGTTCCATTCCCCTAGCAACGGCTGGGTTGTACGTGAAAAACACTGAAATTGTGAAAAGATTTTGCGTCGCGGAAATTTTTGGTCAACCCCCCCAGAGCAAAGACATATCCATGTCAATAACTCTTACCTAAATTACCAAATTTCCAAGAATAATTAAGAGACCTACACGCATTGACGGTAAATTCACAAGTGTTTTATTTTCGAAGAATAACATATGAGATTATTATTTTTGTTAAGAAACCAGGGAAAAATATAAATCAATATTGTTTGAGATTAACATAAATCTTCATTCTTCAATCTTGAAGCCATTTTTCACAGGAGGTATGTTGAATGTACTTGAAAAATTCGAAATTATTAAAAGAGACAGATCTGGTAAATGTTTAAATGACGATACCTCAACATATTTCACCACTGATAAGTCCATTTCTATAAAGCTTGGAATTATCCCTCTACACTGTTGAAACCATATTGAGTTATTTTCCCCGTTTCACTTCATTTCATTAGCTATAATCTCCCATGCACTTTGTTTGCGCTAAGGCCCCTTTCCTTTCACTTCACCAATGGGATTCAATCTCCCATCACCTGTGACTATAAAAGCTGTGTCCTTTCTAATGTGTCTTCAGTTGTTGTTTGGTAGTGATGGAGGCCTAACCGTCGAAATCGATTTAACATTTTAACTCTTTATTTTTCGGGGAAATGGACAACGTT
This sequence comes from Adelphocoris suturalis, assembly GCA_030762985.1. NCBI lineage: Eukaryota > Metazoa > Arthropoda > Insecta > Hemiptera > Miridae > Adelphocoris > Adelphocoris suturalis. The sequence continues at coordinate 50,484,073 of CM061043.1, read as the reverse complement.
TTTCAGTAACTTCCGTTTTGTAATGGATTTCCACAACTTCGTCGCGAGTGATTTAATTCGTCCTGACGAGGCCTGTATACGAAAGCGCTCGAGCAAATAAAACACTATCCACAAACTGGGGTACTCTGTAATTAACCCCTCCCCCATACTCACCACAACAAGATAGCAAAGCAGAGATGAACCACCACAACCTACATAATGTAATTGACATTGATCATTTTATTTTGATAATTTATATTTAAATTTATTTATTCAGAATGACCCGCTGAACTTGGCAATGCGTTCCTGCAGCCACCTAGGAGCTTCGTTCTCAGTGTGCGTTCTGCCAGTTCGAAACGGTTCTGGGCTAGCATAGTCGGGTTTTGTCATTCGCAGTGCCAGAACGCCCAGTTCCGGAACGCCGATAACGCCAAGTTCGGCGTTCGCAGTGTTTTGCGAACCCAGTTCCGAACGGTTCTAACAGTCCCCGATTTTTTTCGGAACTGTCAGAACTCGAACGCAAGGACGCAGTTAACGCATGCGAATTTCACAATTTTTCGGAGCTCGTGGAGTAAACAATATGCTCTCTTCGGCTTTGGTTGCCGAGAGTTCCCTGTAAAATTTCGCTTTGTTCAGTTTTTCCCTGTTCTTCATTTGAATTCCTTCATCAAAATGTCAACTAGTAGCTCGTCAAGTTCGGAAAGCGATAGTTTCGATTATGGTGGTGAAATTCCATGGTTTGTGGACGATAAGGACGAGATTGAAGTTGTAGTAGTTGGATCTCGTCTACATCCACGAAACTCGATTTTTTTCGACGAAATTGTGCAAAGGTTCGACGAAGAGTTTGTTACAAACAACAACATAGGTTATTCCAGTTCCAAGGTCTGAAATCGTACGAAGTGCAGAATTCATTTCCACAAGTTCCGGAACGCCACTGGATTTTCGGCCCCAGTTCTGATGAGTCGAGAACTGTCGGAACGCGCACTGAGAACGACGCAACAGTTTACAGCTACAATTTTTCCTCTCAATTGGAAATTAATTCAAATGAGAATCCGCCATCAGCTTTGACTGCGGTCAGTCGGGCGCTTTGAGCCGGATAGGCGGTCACTCCCCACCGCAAAAAATCAAAGTTGTTTCCCCACGAATCTGGTACTGGTCCTGGAGGTTTTTCGAGGGTGCTTATCCGAATCCGAAGCCCGTCTTTAAAATAGAAGTCTAATTTTTTAGGTAAGGCACTTGCATTTTTCAAAAGTCACTAAAATTCCAGAATAATTTATGTTCAAAAAAGTTGCAGTCATGCAGCATGATTGTATGAGCGAGTTTTCGTGAATTATCTTACTATATTATGTTACATTGATTTGAAAAAGCTGGTACGGTGGGTGAGGGAAGGGTAGGAGCCGCAGGAGTTAATTGCAGGATTTATTTAATAGACAATGTACAACTACTGTATCAAAAACTACCTATTCAAAACACCTTTCTGGTAATAAAATATAACGTAGAAAAAATAAATTAGTCAAAAGTTATGCCTTACTTTTTTCTTGGCTCTCCTCATTGCTCATGTTCTCGTACAACTCTTCTGCCACTATACACCAAGCTCTGTCCTTTTCCAATCTGTCTTTAAACAGGGTACAGCCTTTGTCCCGTAAAGCTGGATGCTGCTCAATCAACTGATTCAATTTGTCCGTATCCATTGCTCGTGTTCACTCTATCCCGACTGAAAGTACAATGAAAACGACAAAAATCGCCTTCTGCAACCCGCTGCACCTTGAAAGGGTATACTTGGCTCAATGTGTTGGAATGCCAAAAGTGGTTCATTCCTCTCCACTATAAAAGGAGCCTTAGGAGTATCTCACCCTCGAGTGGTGCCAAACGGTGGCGTTCTCCTTTTCGCGCCGTAAATCGTTTCAAAGCGCTCTAGCGGCCTTCCTCAAAAGCATTCCCTTCTGAGTAGCGACGCACTGTGATTGTTATAGGTACGGGTTTGGGAAGTAACGTCTGTCCTGTTTTATGCATTGCATGCTAATGAGATTAAGGTCCCGGGTTCGAATCCAGTGCGGTCTATAATTATTATTTTTGCTTTCCGAAATATATTTTTAAACATCATTCTGACCTGTATGTTCAAGTAATCTGTATTTTTTCTAAGGATTGACTACTTGATGTCATGTATTTTGAGATGCGTGTTTGCTAGCATCCAGACCACCAAACTGTGCACAGCATTCTGATCTATTTTACCAACTAATCTATATTCTTCTTTAAGAATTTTTAGGAGAGACAAGTTATTTTGGACGATTTGACAGCGGAGAACAGAAGACGCGTGATTTCACAACTAAACAGCCATAGTGAACAATAGATAATGTAACAGAGCAGTAAGAAGAAAACGGGAGAAGTAATTTACATCCGCAGTAAGGAGTGCGCCACCGTCTGACACCGCTCGAGTGGGAGATGCTCCTATCGTATAATCGTTTACTTTAGAGCCGTTTGGTGTATGTTTGGGCTAATGGGGAACCATAAGCCCTAATAATGAAGGAGGTAATTATTGTTGTTATCTAGGTGAATACTTTAGACAGTTCTGGGACTTCATTCTCTAACCAGCAGATTCAGAATGTTCAAAATACCGTTATGCTTTCTGTAGGATACAACCACAACAAACCCGCCAGTCTCAAAGTATATAGATTAAGGGAGCTCTGTAAGGTCTCCGAAAGCAGACCAACTGGCGCCTTCCCAATCAAAAGAGCGGGATAGGTGAGCGACTGGAATGTAGTAATACCTAGGGGTGGACACGCAAACTCTGTCCGATCCGGAAAACGGCTTAAAGCTCCCTCTAAATTCAAAATACGACCTAACGGTTTGTTCAACTTTTCTCAGCCAATAATTGACCGATTTGGAATTTTGGAAATGTCTGAGGCTCGAATCTATGGAGAATGTCAAAACCAGTAGATTGACTCAAGAATCATCAGAATCGGAAAAATATTGACCGAGAAAAGTTGAAAAAACGGCATATACCATCCGGCACCCCCTTAAGGCGTTTGCGTTATTCTGATCTGTGCTGGCATATGAGCAGATAAGGATTTATCCGTCAGTAGATAGATTTTAGCCGACAAAACCAACTATAAGTACAAAGCTCTATTGACTCTCTCAGCCGTAAAGGGATAACTCACTCCAGCGAACTCAACTCTCGTCCAAAGCGAACTCGGCAGTTGAAACTTCCACCCCCGTCAAGTAGAAGATTCATAGCTATGCTCCGGCATGACGATGTGAGCCATTACCATTAGAAAAACTTTCTTAATGCAAAGTTACGTATTAAGTTCAATCTAAATGGCCAAGTTTTCGGAGCGGAGCTAACGGGTACCGGAGCAACTTAGGCAGTTGTGAACATTTAGCGGCGGCAAAATGGCCGAACTGGCTAAAAACTTCCAAAGCTATTAGTGGAGGCGAATTGACCCAATTGGGTTTGAGGCACGTTTAGTTTGGTTGGGAGGGGAAATCCTCGCTCAAATTGGAAATAACATGAAAACAGTTCAGGGGCTAACAAATAAGGGATGAATTGGAAAGATTTTAGTTGAAATTTAAAACACGCAGTGATGGAAGGTACGATTGCTTCCGAGGGACAACTCACCACTCAAGATCATTCAGGTTGATGATACCCTCAAGGATGATCTAGAGGTAAAAATCTACCTACAATTTCAACCATCATAAGAATATCATACATTATAAGTACATAAAATTTTGTTCCTTGGAGTTTGGA
>CM061043.1:50374645-50480249 GCA_030762985.1 Adelphocoris suturalis | reverse complement strand
TGACGCAAGGTAACAACTACAGTGAAAGACTTCTCTACGATCGTGTTTTAGCTACAGAACATCGCTCCCTAGCGCTCCTAGCGGCGGACCATGTAAGTTCGGAGCTTCGTTAACAAAATCACACCATAAAAGAGCCCCCAAAGTCCGACACTCCTACTTACCAAAAAACCGACTGTGACTGAGTGAGCTGTGTGGTTAAGAGAGATGGTAGTATTACCATATTAGCAACGATGACACCGCTGTTGATAATTTTTGGGGACTTCAACTTAACGTCACCCGTCATAGTATTGAGGGAGCAAATGAAGATGCTAACCCAAATGGAACCGGGAGAACGGTTGCCTTAATTTTGATGTCACGCTGACGGCGGTTGGGCAACGCGATATTTTCCCCCTGCTATCTTGTCTTCTTTTTGTCTAGTCAGCTTCTTTATTTCGTTATGAAATGCCAATTTTCAATCCTAAATTCCAATTTCATGTTAGTTTCAGTACAAATTTGGGCTAATTTCTAACTTTTAGTTTTTCAATTTGTAAACAGGGTATGGATTCAATGCAAAGGTAGTAAGCCTCAAGTGGAGAACACCGCGGTTTAGTTGCACTTATAGGTCATTAGTCGTTACGAACTTCATGTTTTTGGGTTTTTACGTTGGGTAAATGATCAACTAGTATGAAACAGTATTTATCTCTATGACAGTGAACCAGGATTTTACCTGATAATCATCAGTGGAGGCAGCACTTCACGCAATGTTCACGAGAAAACAGCTTAGAGATCAGGCAAACTAAGAACAATACTGCGAAGAAGTAGTGTCTTGAAACTCAGGTTTCTCATTTAAAATATGTAAAATAATAATAAAAACAAGGCTCTAATCGACCAAATAGAGCTTGTACGCAAAAGAACGGATTTTTTCATACGAGTTGAAGGTTAGTAAAGCTAGACGGCGGAGGCGGACTAGAAGAAGATAGGACATTCGGTTTGAGGGGTGTTCAAAATTTTTTGAGTCGCAGAATATTATTTAGAAGGAGTTTTTTTTACATGAAATTTTTAGTAAACGATAATCACCAGAAACGCTTGCATACGAGTCTGCAACACATTGGGACATTTTATGTCTTAAGTTGCAGACTCGTATGTGTTGCAGATTCGTATGCAAGCTCTAAGAGCCACTCAAGATTCCGATCTGATCGTCAAGTAAATGTCCTAAAGCTACATACGAAATTACAGCTTCCTAGAGTGTAAAGCATAGAAATGAGCTATTAAAATGATTTAACCACCGCTTCACAAATCAAACCGTTCTCGCAACTCGGGTCACCTGCTATGAATCAAATCATCGAAACACCAGCTCAATGAAATCATCAGAAATTAACAAGCGGTTGCAATCATGTTCACAATATCAATTATTAGAGACAATGATCACCTGGGTGTAAACAATTATCCAAAAGATAACCATGGTCATAACACTGCTTGTTGGCCACGCACTTCGCAGTAGTTAACATATTATAGTTGGATAAATCGAGACCTTTCGAACGAATGGTCAACGAATTTTGTGGGATGAAAAACGACGAAGTACCATTTCCCTAGCAATGACTCGGTTGTGAGCGGAAATCATCAGAAAACAACTGGGACAATTTTCGTCAACAGTTTACGTAACGATTTTTTTGTTTATGTGCCAAAGCAAAGACATAAAATGTCAAAACCTACCCGCTACATCAACATAATTAGTAGGTACTAATGGGGAATATGAAGAAGAACTGTTATTATTTACTTCCCCAGTATTCGAGTAATTATGAGGTGACCAGTATAGTGTTATATTTACAGGAAGGTTTGGCTGGTGTCGTGTGCATTTAGGTCCCCAAACCGGTGACGTTAAATGAGCCATTCTAACGTACGACGATGCTAACGTCCCCTCAAGGTCACGTACTCTTGGGCACGTTAAGGGCACGTTAACGGTCTCCAAAAACTCTCTAATATCACCATAACGTTTCTTTATTCGGACAGTTCAGATTTTAATAAGCTTTATAAAAAAGGCCATCTGTCTTTTTTTTTTTTTACTCCCACGTTTTTCCCCAGGAACTGGGGCTTCTTCAGGGAGATTAATATTCAAAAGTGTAAAATATCTACATACTTGTAGTTTTCTTTTTTTGTTAAAAATCGAATTTAAAGTTAAGATTTTTGAAAATCAAATTTAAAATTGAAGCCCCAGTTCCTGGGGAGAAACGTTGGAGTTTAATTTTAAAAAACCAGTCTAAGGACAGAAGGCCTTTTTTATATAGCTTGTTATAATATTACCATGTCAGCACTGAATGGGTTAACATAATTTCTTTTAAATACGTATGTTTTTAGAGGAGGAGTGTGATGGTTTCGTTTCAAGCAACGTAGTACTTCTACCTCGTGACCTATCGTGAAGTAGAACGTATCTTCCCAGGCCTTTTAAATGCAGTAATTGGTGACATCCCCGAATAACCGAGGAAGGGAACTCCTGATAGCTGCCCATTATGCACTATTAGGGTTTAACTGAGCTGTTACACTCCTTTACCTTTGATGATGTCTTATTTGGTGCTGTACTAAGCCCCTTCGTCAACATTCATCGTCAAATAGATGATAACATCGATTTTGAGCGGTGCCGGTGTACCATGGGTACCTAGTATTCTTATTCTATAATTTCCAACGCCTAAGAAGATACGAAAGTAAAAAAAGGTCCAGTCATGAATGAATTTTCTTAAATTACCTACCGTATTATAATATGTTAAATTGCATAGAAACTTGAACTATTTGAGTTCAAAGAACTTGTTAAAAATCAATTTTATGGCAAAATTACGGCAGCGAAACTCATTCTAAATAATATTCTGCGATTCAAAAAGATTTGGAAATTTTTGCTTTTCTGGGGAGTTTTAGCAAACTTTCGTAGAAAATGAAACTATTGAAATGGTTCGAAGAATTTTAAAATAAAAATTTTTGAAAACTTTCTTCATTGAAATCCGTTTTGAGACATTCTGAAACAAATCCTATGATTTAACACTTTTTCATATATATATATATATATATATATATATATATATATATATATATATATATATATATATATATATATATATATATATATTGTGTGTGTGTGTGTGTGTGTGTGTGTGTGTGTGTGTGTGTGTGTGTGTGTGTGTGTGTGTGTGTGCTTGTTTGCTTGTGTGTCATTCTAGACTCACCTTAAGATTGAGATGAAAATTCTGTTCTTGCGCCAAAAAATCAAGTTTTCTAAACAAAAGGATGAGTTTGTTGGCCAGAACTTTTTGAGCGGATTAAATTGGTCCAATTTCAAATAAAATGCTAAAAAATGACTAAAAATGGCTAAAACGGCTAAATATCGTGATTTTTAAGCAGAATATTGCTCAAATAAAGTTTATCAATGTAAAATAGAACATTCAAAAATTTATGAACAAAATTATGCTGAAAAATGTTCTTAAATTTCATTAAAATTTGTTATAAAGTCGATAAAAACTGCAAAAAATCTAAAAATCCAAAACCTTTTTCTGAATAGCAGATTATTATTTAGAACACGTATTTGCCATAAAATTAATAGTTGACAATTTTCTTGTACTCAAAAATCTCAGATTTCAAAACAATTAAACATTAGGTATACAGTAAGATGACTTACGAAAATTCGCTCATACGATCATGCAGCAAGACTGTAACTTTTTTAAATATATTTTTCAGCAAATATTATTGAAATTTAAGTAAATTTTGTTTGCATAAATTTTACAATGTTCGTTGATGATAAACATAGTTTGACTGAAAGATTGATAAAAGAAAAAATACACTGCCAATGGAAATGGCACATGAGCTTCCTCGTGACCTTCACAGTACGTCACCATTAAATTCCAGAAAACTAGAAACGACCGGTTCTGGCATCATGGAATTAATAAGGTGGGAAAATCTGACCGAAATCCGTTCACAATTAAATCCCAGAAAACTAGAAACGACCGGTTCTGGCATCAGGGAATCAATAAGGTGCGAAATTGGTGGGAAAATCTGACCAAAATCCGTTCACAATTGCCTGAATTATGACCGAAACAAGAAAATTTTGTTTGCACCCTCGCAGAGACTACCGTTGATTCGATCATGACGGAACTGATAGGAGACCATGTAGAGCTATACCCGCACGATCCCTAAACATTTGAAGAAAATCGCATCAAAATTGTGGAAATTACGGCTGTTGCAAGGACCGTAACAAGAATATTTCGTTCACGCATGCGCAGAGCGTACCGCTAATTAAATTATGATGATTGTCTTATGGGACCTCAAGGGACCTTACCCACATCATCCCTGAAAATCTGACCGAAATCCATTCAACATTGACCGAGTTATGACCGTCACAAGGAATTCACGTTAGCGCCTGCGCATAAGCTACCGTTGATTCGATCATGATGAAGTTGATAGGGGACCATAGAGCTTAACCTAAAACCTTAAGTGGAAGTTATGGCTGTTACAAGGAAATGTGGACGGACAGAGAGACAGACAGACAGACAGACACGGAACCAAATTTGTTCAGGAGGCTCTGAAACGCAAAATGCAAGTGGAAATTTTGATTTTGGAGCAAACAATTTTTTTTCATTTCGAAAGTGAAAACAAAGCTTCCGCTGCCTTGCAGTCTCGGAAGCAAAATATAAATTTAACGATTTTTAGCCGTTTTTAGCGATTTTTCAAGTACATTTTTTTGGAATTTGACCTATTTAATGTGCTCAAAAAATGTTGGCCAACGAAGTCATCCTTTCGTTTGGACAGCTTGATTTTTTGGCGAAAGAACGGAATTTATATCTCAATCCTTACGAGCGCTATCGTCTGGAATGATGGCTCTCGATAATATATAATATTACATATATAACGAATCTTATAAAAGCGTTAAACTCTAGGATTCGTTTTCAAAACGGTTTTCGATGGAGAAATTTTTCAGAAATTTTGATTTTGAGGGGACAGTTTTCAATATGCCATTCACAGACTGGAATTGAATTTGATGAATGCACTGAGACTGGCTTGTGTAGGGCTGACTCTCCTGGAAGTTGCTATCGGCCACATCGTTCTGCAAGCGATCATCCTCATCGCCCAGATGGCCTTCATGATGATCGTCCTATACTGCGTCTTCGAGAATACAATCGTCACTTCAAGCATAGCATGGATCGTTTTATTCCTTATCTTCGTTGGAGTCTGCGGAATGTTCTATGGTATGACCCCAATCAAATACATTAGTAATCAAGTCCGTAAGTCTGATAAAACAATTTTTGGACTTTTCCTGTTATCCGACAACCAGCACCACCAGCGTGGCATCCTGGGGCTATTTCATAAAACAACAAGCTACAAGTGTGCAAGTTAACAAGTACAGGTGTTTCCGCTAAAGCTATACGTAGGTGTTTGTTATGCACGGTAAACTAGAACAAGTGTTTTACCAAAACAAAGAGTACAAGAGTAGAAAAGTTACACTTGTAGAAGCTGAGTTTACAAGTGTAACAGAAAAGAAAAATGGCGTGTGGGAACAAACGATAACTGCCCGGTTGGGCTGTGATTTCCCAATTTATAAATATTGGAACACTGATAAATACAAAGAGAAATGTAGTAAAAGGTTGTGTACTTGAATAGTATACCACAACCTGTGTATGTTGGAAAACATTGTTTTTCCGTATAACATCCTACTTTTCAGTAGGTACCTAGCCATATCTACGGCCATTTCAGAAAGTTATTCGGATTAACATGTTATTATCTTTGCATAAGCTTTCCCTTCTGAACAGAGTGAAGTTTACAGTGGCAGTGGCTTTGGTCACACCATGCATACCTCCTATTGTGTGGTATTGGTTTCCTCCAGTGGAGGCCAATACATAATTTCGGTTTTGGAGAAAGAGCATGATTTGGGGCAGACTCACATTCCAAACTTCCTCCTATCATTTGTAATAGCCTGTTAAGGGTCTCGGAAGACATCTTAAATCTCTCGTTAAACTCGAAAATACTCACGAAATGAGCGTTTATTCATGGCCGAAAACATCTTAGGCGTCTTTTACGCTGCATTCTTCTTTATTTTCTCTATTCTCCATCAGAAGATGATTCCCTCATATTAAACGCACCGAAAAATTGTAAACTCACAATGCTGGAGAATAACAAGTTTGCAGGTGAATGGACGCAGGTTAAAAATCGGTAATTTCTAACAACTGTAGAACAGTGACTTGTACAAAATGATGGGGAAACATTTGTAACTTGTCCAAATTCGCCTGTACACTTGTTAATTTTCACAGTGCATTACAAGTATACACTTGTACTTTTATGAAACGCTTGCACACTCATTTTTTACAACTTTTACATAAAATCGGCTTGTAACTTGTCACTTGTTGCTTTATGAAATAGGCCCCACCCCAGATAGTATACAATGATCGGGGTGCGAAAATGAGTGCGAAGCATGAATGTAACCAGCACCGTGTATTTAAACTTTAAAACCAAACCCAAAACGAGGAACAATAGCCGAAATTAAAATGTAGGTACCATTGAATCACTATAATGGAATATTAAAAATCAACAAACTTGCCAGGAGGCCAAAACGAAAATATGTTCTGCGTAATTCTGTCGAGTCGATATTTTAGGGTCAGCGCCTTCCGTTGTTTTAGCAATATCGTAAAGAGCATCGACATTTATTTTAAAAAGAAGAAAGAGCACACGCACTATTGAAAACGGCCGCAGCACGTTAGGGGGAATCATTTGTGCCCGTTAAGGGGAAAGATATGCGGGGGAAAAAGCAGTTAGGGGGAACTCCTATTTTAGCCAAATCGAGGTATTCGAGGGAACGAGCGAATTTTCCTTCCCACTTGACCAGACATAAGACTAGCTACGATCGTACATGGGTGTGGTTAGAACTTGCTGGCCTCCGAGGTCATTGTCGTTGTCAATAAGAGTTACTACTATTCCGTCAAAAAATACGTACGGTACGAGGCTACACAGGCGCTACTTTCTGTCCAACTTTTTCAAGGTATGAGAGGGCTTTTTTTTTGTTGATAAACTTCCCACTCATTTATTAGGTATTTAAGGTACTCCTTCCGCTCTTTTCAAATGGGGTTGTGGGAGCCAGCTTTCAGACTTTGAATTTTGAGAGCGGTTTCAGCCTGAACTTATTCTATCACCTTCACTACAACGTAAAATCGGAGTGGAATGATTCTGGCCAATTGGTTGTCCTGGGGCAGACCAAAGCGGGGGGTTGAGCCCAAATAGTGGGATTGAAACTTTCGAGTTATAAATACGTGAATCCTTCTTTTCACTCGGCCCCCCCTAGACAAAAACTGAACAGGTAAGATTCACGAGTCATGCGAGCGAGAAACCTCGACCGATCAGGCTTCTGCCTTTGCCCCCTAATGGGTTGTTCACCGTTCACCCTATCGGGTTCAAATTCACTGACCTCCCGCCGGCCACATTCCCCCTAACGGGCAACGGCTGTGAAAACCACCGAGGAGTGACTGAAGGCTGAATAGACTTATGTTTTCCAGATTCATTGGTTATAGTTCAAACAAAAAATAGATTCAGTTTTTCAGTTTAAACCACAAATAGGTACATAACAAAGATAACGATGCTTTAGATTACGTTGGTGGTCGTTTCAGTATTCTATCTGAAGGGCGCGTTGTAGGTGCTAGCGGTCGGATAACAGGAATGGTCCCAATTTTTCAATCTCAATTCCAAAGTTCTGTCATTGCAGTCATAAAACAAGTCATGTTCTCACCTATGTAATTGATTTTTCATCAGGTTTTTTTGTGGCTGCACTGTGCGATAGCTTTACAACCGCTTCATGCCTCGCATTTGGAAGTTATTTCCCTCTCTTCATGCTAAGTGGTAAGAATAAACTTTTCTTGCGTTTTTATGATTTTGACCTTTAGTGAGGCAGGTACACCGATTCGGCAGACAAAGAACGATTTTTCTACTCAAACATGAAACTACTTGCAGGTGTCTAGGCACTGTAAATACAGAGGGAGCGTTAATTCCGAATCTAGAATAAATCTCTGTGATAGAGGTGTTGACGGCCGTGATGTTGTTCATAGTTGTATATAGTCGGGATTCGGCCCAAGCAGAAAGAAATAACTACAAAATCTTTGTAATCATTGTAATGACGTTTCGGTCACCATTCTGTGACCATCATCATATAAGCTATAAACAACAAAAAACCTGGTAAACTACCATGGTTTGCAAACAAATTGCGCTATAACACCAAGCTAAAACTAATGTTAAGGTTGGTAATGCAGAAAACCTACCTACCTAAAAGCTTTGCCCTCACAGAGGACAATGTCAAAAACGAGCAAATGTTTATAAACCTTTTAAAATCGCTAGAGCCAACAAGCCAGGCTACAGCCGAAACAATTTCATTTGGGGAAATCTAAAACAACAAGGAAAACCAGAACAAAAAGTTTTAGCTTGGTGCTATAGCGCAATATGTTTGCAAACCATGGTAGTTTACCAGGTTTTTTGTTGTTTATAGCTTATCTGATGATGGTCACAGAATGGTGACCGAAACGTCATTACAATGATTACAGAGATTTTGTAGTTATTTCTTTCTCCTTGGGCTGAATCCCGACTATATACAACTATGTATAATAAATCTCTTACAAATTAGGCCAAATAAAAGACAGATCTTCAACTAGGTGAAACACCTATACAGTAGACCGGTAATAGGTATGGTAAAAAAGAATCGATTCCTTAAAGAATCGATTATTTTCAAAAAAGTATAGATACTTTCGGATTATTTTGATTTTTTCAAGTAGGTATCGAAGAATTGATTCAAAATGTCGAGAATCGGAGGCCGATTCTATTCAACAGCTAGATGAACAGATAATGTTTTTGAAATATCGTCAGGTACTATTGGCTCATAAGCTTTGATTCTTGATATACATATCGTTACATTTTCCCATTTATGAACAAATGATATTGCTGGATGAAGTCGATAAAAAGAGCTCAAGGTGAGAGAGAAACAACCTCTATTTGTAAAAATACAAATAGGCGACCTGCCCGGTAATACGGGTTGCCAAATGACACAGCATTCTTATCAGACAGTATGATTGTTACAGGGATTATTTTTTTGGGTTATTTACGTATTAGATTTTACAGCAGAACTGATTTTACATTAGATTGCAATTAATGGGATGATGTATAAGTGATGAAGTTAACATTAGTGGAGTGGGTTGAATGGTAATAATAAGAGAATGGTTGAGGATTTCATGAGTAGAGATGGCGGTGGATGATGTGAAGTGTATCTCGAAGAACGGTGAGGCAGAGTTTGGTAAGTGTGGTGTTGGTAATCTGGAATCTTTTGAAGAATCCCCGAAGCAGTGGCGAAGATGTCCCCCTCACTCCAAACCAGAGTCCATGGACTTCCCAGTTCGTGACTCCATATTTCTCTCGGAAATACGGGACAGTGGGTTCGTAGATAGTCTTTTTTTCTCTGTCGATGTCAACGAGAATAGAAGATCTTCTATTCTCGATGGTCGATGTCAATGTCCAGTGAGTCCACGTTGGACTCCCAGCGAAATTGGATCGAGGATGATGGCTCAGTCTTGTGAGCGGTTGACAGCGACTATGTCAGCTCGAAAGTTCATGAAATATTGCATATTTACTGGTAGGTATTGTACCTTCTGTGTTATTGAAATATAAGTACCTAATATGAATACGTACTACCCCTGTCTCATGAACAACATAGTTAGGTACCTACTCACTTCAAGTTTGCAAGATTATCATTAAATATTGGATTTCTACATTCCATAGATATTTAGTTGATTAAATGTTAAAATCATTTTAGTTCTAAATCCACTAAAAAGTCTTAAAGAATTGATACGATTTTTTGGTTATTATTTCCAATAATAAGCCTATGTGATCGTGTAGCAAAAAATTTTTATAACCCCCCCTCAAACTTTGTCACTTTACGTTTCAAGGTGCATAGAATCCAAATTTGAAATGTCCGTCCGCCGTCCGCCGTTCGCCGTCCGGGCCATAAAAGGCCTAAGAATTGACTTGAAAAACCTGTTCTTTCGCACATAGACTCCATTTGGGGTCTAGTTGGTCCTATCGTTTAACCATCCCGATCGCTTTACTCGCATAGATGCTATGGGCCAAAAACGGGAAAAAAAGTGTCTTTTTCGACGCGCGCACGCCTGGCACGATTGGCAGGGGGTCACGGTGGGTGGTGAGGGGGGGGGGAGCGGGGGGTGGAGTGAGAGGAGGCGCCGGCGCCGCGGCACCTTGTGGTGGGTACGGCGCCGGCGTTCCTTCGAGGCATGAATATGTTTTTTTCAAGGTCATATTTGTGTGTTAATACCAAAGCTTTTCCTACGCATATTTAATATCATATCCTCTCGACTTTTCGTACGTACTTAGATAATGATATTATTAAGGCAATAACTATTTGAATAGATAGGAGCTCAAATCGAGAAATATAAACATGCGTATATAATTATAGAAGTATAGGTTGTGGCAATTCGAAGTAGGACACGCCGAGGAGTCTGGACGGGCCTTACGACATACGCTAGCCAGCTAAAACTACGATCATACTCAATTGAAAAAATAATAAACCTTTGTGAAATAATTTGCAGCGTTTTCGATTCATTTCAAAAGAATCAATACGATTTAAATCGATTCTTTTTAGAGAATCTGACATCCCTGACCGGTAAACCGGCTTCGGACGTCTTCACACTCCACCTCCACGACCTCCCCAGAAAGTGAGAAGATAGCAACATCTCTTTTCCCCTATTTTGCGTATCTTGGCGCTGCATGGCCTTCCTGGAAGGTCTTTTGCTCCTTTTTTTTTCTATGAATTTCATGCAGGTGAAAAAAAGGACTAAAATCAGTTGACGTTCGTTAACTTTCTACTAATTACTTTTGCCCCACATTACACAGTCAATGTATGTGGGCAAACATTCTTCCTGGAAGGTTAGGTGGGGTATAAACAACTCTCCATATTTTGCGTAGCTCGGCGCTCCACCACCACTCTAGAAGACAAAAAAACGGAAAGAAACATCGCGCGCGCAAATATGATATCCGAATTCCCGGTAAGGAATAAAGGGGGTTACCGCTTTTTTTTTTTTTTTTTTTTTTAACCCTCAAATAACGGAGATAAAAATACATATCCACCCTTTAAGAAACCTTCTGTATAGGTGTATCTAAGTAATTTTGCTTACTTTTACTTTATTATTGCGTCCGAGTCTATCTAAAAGTAACGGAAGCATTGTTTTCACTTTCGGGATAAAAAATATTTTTGGTCTCCGAAATCAAAATTTCCACTCGCATTTTACGTTTTAGATTTTAGACAATTCTGAACAACTTTGGTCCCGTGTCTGTCTGTCTGTCCGTGTGTGTCTGTGTTTGTGTCTGTCGTGTGTCCACAAATCCTTGTAACAAGCTTATTTTCCACAGTTTTCATCCGATTTGGATGAAATTTGCAGGGAATGTGCTGGCTAGGGGGAAGACCGTCTCTTATAAGTTTCATCGTTCTTGAGTCTATACCTCACTCTGCGCATGCGCAAACGTAAATTCTGCAAAGCATAATTTTCTTACGACCTAGCCATTCGATCTCGCTCAAATTTGGGTGATAGTTGTGAGATGACAATTTGATCATCTTATATCAATTCAATATGATTTTATCATTAATAACTACTGTGCATGCGCCAATATAGAATCCTTGTAACAATCTTATTTTCCACAGTTTTCATCCGATCTGGATGAAATTTTTAGGGAATGTGCGGGCTAGGGTGTAGGCGGTTCCTAACTCAGTTTCATTGTTGCAAAATCAATTCTCCAATCTGCGCATGCGCACACGTAAATTCCATTATGCTCCATTTTTCCACGCCCTAATCGTTCGATCTCGCTCAAATTTGGATGATAGTTGGAGGATAACGATTTAATCATTCCATATCAATTTCAACAAGATTGTATAATTAATAGCCACTGCGCATGCGCCTATGTGTAATCTTTTTAACGACGTTTAGTTCCACTGTTTTCATCCAATTTCGATGAAATTGTCAGAGATTGCGCGGGTTAGGTTGTAGATGGTCCCCTATCAGTTTCATTGTTGCCAAATCAATACTTCATTCTGCGTATGCGCAAATGTCAATTCCTTCATGTTCCATGTTTTCACCCTCTATTCGTTCAAGTTCGCTTAAATTTGGATGATAGTTGGAAGAAGATGATTGGTAAACGAGGAAGCTATGTGCCACACCCAACTTGGCAGAGTTTTTTTTTTTTTTAAATGTATTTTGTTAGAAGCTATTCTATATTCCTTGATTATGTCTTGGATAAGAAAATCCACACACAAATGCATATAGAGAGTCATCGCAATAACTGTTTCATTATAGTACAGTTTGTGATTAAACTTATGGAGTTGATATAACATCTTTTATGGACGATTTTTGCGATTTGTTTTGAAATGCGACTGTGAATTTCTGGTTCGTTTATTGTTTACAGGAGCAATTTGGCCATTGGAAGGAATGTACCCTTTCCTTCGGGTGATATCAGCCTTTCTTCCAGTCACGTCCTCCGTCGAGGCCTACAGGTCAGGATGAGCTGTGAGCCAGTAATTAGAGAACCGTGAGAATATCACACGGAGAAATACACGCTTATGATTATAATCCCTGAAAAATAGAACAATAAAATAAAAACGGTGGACAATATGACCGGTCTAGGTGTTTAAAAGTCAAGGCAAAGAATTGCTGTATGTCGCATCAGAGTTTGTCATTTATTAGTTACTACCGTCGCTCGCTCGGTATGGGATGTATAGATGCGATCGGATATAGTCCATCCCGAGCCTTTAGGAAAAACCCAATTGAAATCCGACGTGTGTAAGGGATAATGCTCGTTTCACTCGCTCGGCGGTTTTTCAAGAGGATCTAATACAAAGTTCAGACTACCTATATAGGTTTCGAAGGAATAGGAAGAGTTGATGCTCGAAAACGAATGTATCGGTCCTCTATTTCCTCCTTCCATGGATTTAGCGTTACAACTAGATCCGTTAAGGACACCGTATTGAGACCGACCGATCTCTAGGCACTCTCTAGTGTCTCAACGCTGTTAAAGTTTTTATTTAATGGAAACCCCATTAACAAGTGATTTTAGGTGTAGGAATTTTGGAGTGTATTCGTGATCAACGTTAAATTTCCTATAAGATATGCTCAAAAAATAATTTTATACACCTAGATCGGTCATTCTGCTCACTTTGCCATTGAAGACCCATTAAAATAGCTGTTTAGATCCGAAAATTCGAAAGCACATAATTAGAACATTCGCACACAACTCATAAAACTCCACCATATTATAAACACATTGTGGTTTTGAATTTCAGAGCTATATCAGTGAGATCGTGGGGTTTGACTTTCTCGCGAGTCTACATCAGCGTGATCTCGTTGACTGTCTGGACTTTAATTTTCGCTATCCTGGCCGTGGGATTTATCAAATTAAGAGGCACCAAGAATTGATTGTTGTCAGTAGGCATTTCTGGTACCTATCCTACAAGGGTACATACTTATCCCTTAGGTATGTACATACCTATCCTACAATGATATATACCTACCTATCTAGTACCTGTCATATAATGATACAAACTTATCTCGTACCTATCCTGCAATGATACATACTTAACTCTTAACTATCCTACAATGATAATTACCTATCTCGTACCTATCCTACAATGATACTTACCTATCTCGTGCCTATCCTACAATGATACATACATAGCTATCTCGAATTTTATTATTAACAATTTGTACATAAAATATAGGCAAGTGCGTGTATCTCTAATATTATGTAAACCTACTGATTTTGTAAGTGGATTTCGCATTGATCAAGATTATTATTGTCAACAATCATCATGTGAATAAATTGAAGATATAAATAAATACTTAACAGAAAATATCCAAACAATCTCAATTTTGTTGAAATATGAAATAAATTTGAAACCTAACGAAATTAAACTATCGAAAGATTTTGGTTTGAGTAGAAACATTGAGTAAGAAAAGTAAGAAATTCTCTGAACAGAAAAATTACAAATCTGAATAAATACATATTTTATATGCTATTCTTATAATACCCAAATATTGTGTTGACTCCGAATATACCTCGTTTTAAATTTTCTTGTTCATAAAATTTCTCCTAAACCTTTTTTTGTCAAAAACCCTTTAAAATACACGTTTTTGGCATATTTTTCTAAATTTGACTCCCTAGAACCGTTCAAAACTACGTATATTATTTTTTCACCGATATTGCGGAAAATTTTATTTTGCGTCAACTGGTCCTCAGAAAAAAGCAAGAAGCGAATAAGGAAGCTGTCGAATTCTAATTGAACTTAGATCCAAATTGTTGGAGGATAGCGTTTGCGCACGCGCATTAGCTACCTTTAGCAGGAAACGGCCAAATTTATTAGGGAACATCTAACGCTTAACCCAAACGATCACTGAAAAAATTATTCGATATTCTTCGAAATTGGACGGTAATTTAGTTTAGTTTTGCAATTTATAAAGGCCGGTCCACATGCAAGGATTTATCGTACGTTTTACCTGCGCAGGTAAAACGTTGCAGTCAAGTCGTTGCAAAGAAATGCGTCCACACGGTATAGATTTCAGCACCAATTTTTAATGTAGTTTTGTGATAATATTGTGAAGAGACTGCTACTATATATACCTACGTTCCTTTAGTGGGTAACAGTTCCTCCCCTCAGTGTTATATTAATTTGCGTGCATTATTATTCATTCAACCCGCTAGTCACAACAGATAACTTTCAGTGAATGTGCACGTAATATCATGGAAGAAGTGTTATTGAGGTCAGTTTTTGCAGTTTGTGTTGTGCGACGCCGACGCTCACTATGCTCAAGACGTTGGTTACTAAAATAAAAAGGCAAACATTTTCTCACGTAAGATTACTTCGTGAATTGCGTGATGAACAAAATGATTGGCGAAATTACTTACGAATGGACGTTGGAACATACAATAATTTATTGAAACTTGTAACTCCACATATCACAAAACAAAACTCTTGCATGAGAAAAGCAATTTCACCACACGAGAGACTGGTTGCAACCCATTCCTAGCAACTGGCAGAAACTATAAGGATTTGGAGTTTACAACTATTATTTCAAATCAGTCCCTGAGTGAAATAATTACTGAAACATGTAAAGCTATCTACAAATTCTTAAAAAAGGATTATTTAAAGGTAAGTTATTCAGTAACACTTCAATGAATTAATTTGAATTAATTCTGAACGCATTGAATTAATTATTTTCTTAATCGTTTCTCTATTCGTTAATCTGCATCTGAATCTACTGCTTTGTATTTTTCAACGAGACTCTCGTAAGCCTGATTCCTCTTATCACGGTCACTATATTCCTTACTCTTCACCTTCCATAAACAAGGAAAACTTCTGTACAGTTCGGTGAATTCGACATGAAACTCACGGGAACATTGGCGAAGACATGCCAACGTAAAAAAAACATCCCTCTGACAGCTCGTGAAGACAACACTGGAGATTGTAGAGTTATGCGGGAAGACGGAGTTGAAACGGATGAAACAGTGTACACACGTCCGAACACGTTGCCAAAACTATGCTCCCCTCAATAGTTTTATCTCTCCGTCTTCCGTCTCCGCGCAGTTCGCAAAAAATACAGTTTTACGGTCCACACGCAACGACTTGACTGCAACGTTTTACCTGCGCAGGTAAAACGTACGATAAATCCTTGCGTGTGGACCGGCCTTAAGGATTAGCGAATACACATTACGATAAACGCGATACAAAAGGCAGAACATTTCCTTATCTGTGATCATTAAACTAAATCAACCATACAGTATCTAAATGTAACTGCATCTAGACGTAGACGTCTACAGAGGAGAC
This sequence comes from Adelphocoris suturalis, assembly GCA_030762985.1. Lineage (NCBI taxonomy): Eukaryota > Metazoa > Arthropoda > Insecta > Hemiptera > Miridae > Adelphocoris > Adelphocoris suturalis. The sequence goes on along the minus strand of CM061043.1, from coordinate 50,464,387 downwards.
ATTAGTAAAATCAAATAGAAAACTGGTATTTTGTATTTAATAAAAGCTAAACTGCCATCTGAAAATTAGGAAGGTAAAATTAGTCACTTACCTACGCTTCATAAGTCCATATTTAGGAGACGAAAGGTATAATAAACTCGATTTTGTGAATTTAGAAATATATCATTGGATTTACTTATATCAGCTGATACGATCGTCGTAGCTTTCAAGGCGAATTTCACGATGTTTCACTAATTGCTATTCACTCTTGTGTTGATGTTTTTTTTCTTCTGTCAATGTTCTAGCTCTTAGGGGATGAAACGTACAACAACCCGGGTGGTTTCATTTGATTCTTTGGGATGATATCCATAAATTGCACCTCCAAAAACATTAGTGATACCTTGATAGTTTTCGATATCTGGATTTTGAAATATTTCAGCCCTTCGATTCTACTCTTCAATGTTGAACAAAAGAGGTGCCTATGTGATTTTGGAGCCAAATGTCATAAAGCATGGCCCAATAGTTTCCGGAAAAGCTTTGGACGGACGGCGGACGGATTTTATCATTATTATTATTATTATTTTTTTTTTTTTTTTTTTTTTTTTTTTATTTTTTATTAAGTCTCTTACCCATCTTGAAAAGTAAACCAACAAACTTTGAAGGGGGGTAAATTTTGTTTTTTTGGTCGATTTCAAAGGTAAATTATTGAGAATAATAAACCAAAATAAATTGCTTAGGATGGACTGAAACGGGTAATAAAAATTCTGGTGTTTGGATGTGTGTGGATGAAATTTTTATGCAGGGTGTCCCAAAAACTCCCCCCCCCCCCCCCCCCTCCATCTAACATTGGTAATAATGGGTCAAATACATTTTTTTTTTCAATCTTTTTTTTTTTTTTTTTTTTTTTTGTAAGAATCTTAAAAACGAAAAAATTGCGCTTTGCACACGTGCGCAATTGACATCAACTCCGTTATTTTAAATGTGTCCATTTTCTATTTCAGATTTGAATTCTACATGCAATTTTATGAAGAAATGACCATCACGCAATTTTGCGCGCAAGCGGGCGCGATTCCGCTCCAAAATTACGCAATTCCGCTCTAAAGGTGCAATAAATGTGAAATACTGAGTTTTTGAAGATACTCAATTGCCACATGTAATACATGATTTTGGAGTACTTTTTCGTGCTGAACCTCATGTGATGTTCATTTACTGATATTTCTAACAGCAACTTGGGAAAACACGAAAAAACCTTCATTTTAGTACGCTTTGGTGCTTTGTGGAAATGTGTAAGAAAAGTGCAATTCTGGTCGATTTTTAGGTGTTTTCCCAAGTTGGTGTTGCAATATCAATAAATGAACATCATTACTAGGTTCAGCTTGAAACAATACTCCAAAGTCACGTATTACATGCGGCGATTGAGTATCTTAAAACTAGGGATGAGTCGATTCCCGATACCGATTCTTGATACCACCGATTCTTAGCATTGGTATCGGTATCGAGAATCGATCGCCTAAAGCCGATACCGATACCGCCCGGTATGGGCGTTTTATTACACTACGGTACTATTGCAACCATCTAACAACGAAGATGCAACCGTTGTGTGAAGTTAGCAGTTGCGAAGCATGAATTGTCCAAAACACAACTAACAATTATAACTTTGTTTACAAGTAGGCTTGTGTTATTTTGTTTGTGACAACAGAAGCATTAGGCAAAGCTATGTTTTCCAAGTATAAAAGCCTAGAGCCAGTCTTATTTGGAAATACTTACAGTTACCGACGAAAAACTAAAAAACCAAGACAGTCTGCTTAACCTGTTTTATTCAGAAAGAAATCAATCCTAGGCAATAAAAGTTGCCTATTAATTGATACTTGATAGATAACAAAAAATATCAAATTTTGTATTTGCACAAATCAAATTAACCAAAGCCTTGAATGAAAATATAAATCTGAAATTTAGAATTTGTAATAAGACTTAATCATTAAAATTTATTTAATTTTAATAAGTAACTAAAACATTAAAGCTTCAATGGAACAAGAACTCCTAATGAAAATAAATAGAGATGGAAAATATATTAGCTAATTAGACTAATAACTTCATCTACGACGGAACGGTAAGCTATTGGTGCCAATATTCATTGCGAGAAGCTATTGATAGATGTGCAGTAACAACTTGCGGAACGTAACAACTTTGTTTAACAGTCCCACGCTCGTCGTGTAGCGGTTCCAGCCGCGAAATCGTCTGGACCCAGGCAGAATTAAAATGTTGGTCTTTTTAAACAAAAACCTTAAGTAGAACAGATGGAGAATAAAGGTTTTATTATCCATGTTTTGTTTTTATTTAAAAATTACCTCATTTGCAAATATATTGGGATCAATTTTTTGTAAGTATAAGTTATATGTTGTACAAAAAAATTTGAATATATTACCTTCTAGTTCAAGAGGAATTTTTGTTTTTCACCTACAGGTAAGTTAGGTATTATACGCCGATGGTATCGGTATCGAGAATCGGGAATCGATTTTTTAGGGATCGGTATCGGTATCGGGAATCGATAAATTTTGGTATCGACTCATCTCTACTTAAAACTCATTATTTCACATGTATTGCACTTTTAGAGCAGAATTGCGCACTTTTTGGAGCTGAATGACTCCCGTTTGCGCACACTTAAAAAATCGAGTGAAGGGTCATTTCTTCATGTAATTTCACGTAGAATTCAAATCTGCAATAAAAAAAAACGGATTCCCATTAAAATATCAAATTTAGTGTCAATTGCGCACGTGCGCAATGCGCGATTTTGTCATTTTTGAGATCTTTGCAAAAAAACAATAAGATTGAAAAAAAAAAATTGATTTTTTTTTACCCATTATTTAACGATTTTAGTAGGGGGGAGGGAGCGGGGCGTTTTTGGGGACACCCGGTTTGTGTGAGAGAAAATGCTGATAATAGTGACTGACTCGCAGTAATTTAATGACCGGTCATCTGTCAAGCTAGAAAATCACTCCTCCGTTTAGAGCGAAACTTGTATTTGAGGTAATGAGGTGTTTAGCTGGTTTCACGACTTCCGACATAGTAAATACAAACTGAACAACATATTAGAACCTTCAAATCATAACCTAGTACCTGCTATAGATAACCACCAATTTACCTTCTTGAATATGTCCTTCATTTACACTGCGTCAAGTATCTCATTACCAGTAGGATATAAGCTGTATCTCCTGGGCGAACGATGTGAACCCTTAGTTTCTATAGCATATGATTCTATTGTGATCCGTTTAATTAACATGCAAATCTAAATACCAACCCACTTGAAGAAGTGGTAATGTCGTTATATATTCTTTTCATCATACGTGTTTTTAATTGAAATGAACAATCCATATTGTTAGCGATACCGAGATTTTCAAGTTCTCAGGCGCATCGACGCCAATACAATCGACGGTCCACGAACGAGATAGCCTCCCCCCCTTATTTTGTCTGATTGCCGGATCAATAAATTCAAGCAAACACTATACACTATGCTTCACTATGATTTTCGCAAATTTCAAAAAGTAGGGGAAAATGGGGTAATATCGCAACCTTAAGCACTGTCTATCACAGCCCGGGTTTGCACTCAGAAGCTTCAGCTTTTGAAGCAAATTATAAAAACACATCTCCTGTAGTGAATTACAACTTTTTTGCTGGTTGTGTAGCAACTTTATATTAGTAAACAACAATTTACGAGATCCTTGTAAATGGCGAACGAGACCTTCTCGAACGATCAAGTTTGTCCCCCACCCCGGCAACTTCTTGGAACCGTTCCCTACAAGAAGAACTAAACTGTGAGTTCTTCAATTCCGTTCAACCTGTTTCGACTTAGATTATCACACATCATTCTGACCTACATGTCCAACTGATCTGTATTTTTACTAAGGGATTGACTGCTTGATGTTATGTAATTTTGAGATGCGAGCTTGCGAGCATCCAGACCACCAACCTACCGCCATACTAAAACAGAATTCATTCAAGGCAGAATAACTATTTATTGAATTTCAAAAACTCTTCCTGGGTAGCTTCCCACCATAATTGGAACAGTTGACAAAAAAAGGACTCACTAAAGGTTGAAAAACAATTTCCACATCAGAATAGTAAAATTAGAACAACATAAATATTGGTAAAATAATGTTGGTTCCTCACAGGAACTGAATTATTGACAAAGTTCAACGCGGAACTCGTTAAAAAAAATAAATATTACATAGCATTCCATCTTCCCAGCTTTTAAAGTTTTAACTTTGAACTCTTCTTCAGGTCGCAGCGAAATTCATAAGACCAACGTCCATTGTCAAAATCAAAACGAGAGCAAGAAGAGTGGAATCTTACAACGATTGTGTTAATATAGAAAGACAGTTGGGTAGATAGTAGAGATACTGCACAATTATTCAGTAGATAGGTAGGTAAATATCTAATGAATCACGATTAGGTAAACTTAGAGGTGCTTATTGAAATGAACTAGGTATCATAATAAGTATTATAATTCGTATTTTAAATATTAATTTATACTTTTATTACTCAGAATTGATAGAAATAGGTGATTATTACAACAAAAAACTTTGAAACAATCCAATAAGACGGGAATAGAGCATTGGGGCAATACCACCATGGCAAAATTAGCCTGAATTTGGTGTGGCAATATTGTAAACTTTTCAGTTAACTTTTCGAAATAACAAATCATTGAAAACGACAGTCGTGTGTCCGCAAATCCTTCTAACAAGCTTATTTTCCAAAGTTTTCATCCGATTTGGATGAAATTTTGAGGAGATGTGCGGGCTAGGGGGTAGACAGTCCCCTATCAGTTTCATTGTTCTTGGCTCAATACCTCACTCTGCGTATGCACAAACATAAATTCTACCAAGCTTCAATTTTTCACCCCCTATTCGTCCGATCTCGCTCAAATTTGGATGATAGATGAGGGATGGATGACAATTTGATCAGCTTAAATCAATTTCAACATGGTTGTATTATTAAAAGCATGCTCCAATATGAAATCCTTGTCACAAGCTTATTTTCCACAGTTTTCATCTGATCTGGATGACATTTTCATGTGCGGGTTTGGTTGTAGATGGTCCCCTATCAGTTTCATTGTTGCCAAATCAATAGTTCACTCTGCGCATGCGCAAACGTAAATTCCATTATGCTCAATGTTTTCACGTCCTAGTCGTTCGATTTAGCTTTAATTTGGATGATAGTTGGAAGAAGCTGACCATTAATAGCTACTGCGCATGCGCCAATGTGAAATACTTGTAATGACCTTAATTTCCACAGTCTTCATCAGATTTTGATGAAATTGTCAGGGAATTCGCGGTTTAGGTTGTAGATGGTCCCGTATCTATTTCATTGTTTTCAACTCATCAGATCATTCTGCGCTTGCACAAACGTAAAATTACATTGAGTACCATTTTTTCGTTTCTTGATTGACCAATTATGACATTTCACGCTACATCTTGATTTACTCTTTTCCGCTAAGGAATTTTTCAAGACCATTTAAAACTTTTCAATGAACTATGTACATTCATGACAGGTAAACGAGGAAGCTATATGCCACACCCAACTTGGCAGACGGTTTTTCGTTCAGCTCGTTTTTCCATGATATAGGTAGCTTGTTTTCACTTCTTTGCATCTTCACATTGAATGTTTTATTGTATGAGCCAATGCATTCATAAATAAAAGAAATGAACACAAAAGTATTTGAAGTTGATGAGTCTAAAATACTTCCATCTGACAGATTAATGGGCCTCTCTGGACACTTGATGAAGTTCTAAAGAAAATCCGAAAGGTGAGTGGAAATGAGTTAGGAAGTTAGAGGGGGTCCGTCCTCCTGCCACCCTTACGCGATGATTGGTGCTGGGGAAACGCGTGGCTGCACCTCACAGATTAGTTGCGCCCAAGGCTGCCATCATTACGGTAATTACTGTAAACATACGGTAATTTAGGATACCTAGTATGTACATTCAGAATGTACATACTGCATGTGCTACGAGTATATTGTCACCATCTTGGTCGATTACCTACAAAGGTTCATTATTGAAAATTATAAACCAAAACTTGCAAGTGATCGCGCCGTGCCTGCGTCCTCACGACAACTCGGTGGGGTAGCATCAAAGATGAACTCCGGTGCCACCTAAGATCACGTTTGTCTACCTGATTTTGGTTTATTATTTCCAATAATAAGCCTATGTGATCGTGTAGCAAAAAAATTTTACAACCCCCCCTCAAACTTTGTCACTTTACGTTTCAAGGTGCGTAGAATCCAAATTTGAAATGTCCGTCCGCCGTTCGGGCCATAAAAGGCCTAAGAATTTACTTAAAAAACCCGTTCTTTCGCACATAGACTCCATTTGGGGTCTAGTTGGTCCTAACGTTTAATCATCCCGATCGCTTTACTCGCATAGATGCTATGGGCCAAAAACGGGCGAAAAAGTGTCTTTTTTGACGCGCGCACGCCTGGTACGCTTGGCAGGGGGTCACGGTGGTGGGAGAGGGGGTGAGGGGGGGGGGGGGGGGGGGTGGAGTGAGAGGAGGCGCCGGCGCCGCGGCACCTTGTAGTGGGTACGGCGCCGGCGTTCCTTCGAGGCATGAATATGTTTTTTTCAAGGTCATATTTGTGTGTTAATACCAAAGCTTTTCCTATGCATATTTAATAACATATCCTCTCGACTTTTCGTACGTACTTAGATAATGATATTATTAAGGCAATAACTATTTGAATAGATAGGTGCTCAAATCGAGAAATATAAACATGCGTATATAATTATAGAAGTATAGGTTGGGGTAACTCGAAGTAGGACACGCCGAGGAGTCTGGACGGGCCTTATGACGTACGCTAGCCAACTAAAACTACGATCATACTCAATTGAAAAAATAATAAACCTTTGTGAAATAATTTGCAGCGTTTTTCGTTTTCGCCTCTAGTTATCAAGGAATATTTGTTCTCATTGTCGCTACACGAATAGTCCAGTCGCTCCTGAACAGTTTCCAAATTATTTTAATAATAACAAAAAATTTATTTGTAAAGAGCATTTCAAAACCAAATTTAAATTTTTTCCTCGAAAAGTTCGATGATAGAGAATTTACTCGTTGATACAAACTCAAAAGTGAAGTCGAAGTTGAAAATTTATCCAGTGATAGTGGAAATAATTGGCATACATTTTTTATCTTCCTTCTCTTTCGCACAACTGGCGTCCACATTGGCCTTAAAACCAAGGTTTGAAATAGATATCACGCTCAGGAAATAGGTACCTGCCTAATGATTATTTATAATAAAAATCAATCAAGATTTGACAAAAATGAGTAATTATTAATTTCTAATTGGTAGAATATAAATCAATGATTAATTTTTAATCAAAATAATAAAAATTATAGATTTATGGTTATTTTTTTTCTGATCAGAGATTACCAAACGATTATTTCGTCATTTTTCTTTTTCTTATTTACATTACTTGAAATCCCCTTCTCATAAGCTTTCATCTGAGTACACACTTGCACCTATACAAATCACCCCCCTCCCCCACCAACCGCTCTCCCCAAGGTGGCCAGAAAATTTTTGAGTATAGATTGTGAGGCCTGAATTTCAAGTCACTAGCAATGTAAATTAGTGGCCAAAAGAGCTTTTGATTTCTATTTCCTAATCAGAAAAATAAAAATCACAAAATAATCATTATTCTCTGATCAGAAAAATAAAAAAAATTATGATTATCCTCCGATTTAAATAATTTGATCAGTTTCGATAAAATCATGATTTGATTAGTAATAATAATCAAAATTTGATAAAAATCAAAAAATGATTTTTTCACGCAGATTAAACTTTAAGATGAAATGATCATGATTTGATTAATTTAAAGAAAAAATTAATCATCCATTTCGAACCTCGATTAAAATTATTCCGTGCTGGACCGCAGTATTTTGCTCTTCAGCACTGTCATCAACAATTGAAGAGAACTGATCAATCAGTGATAACTAATTTTCTTCTTGAAATGGGGAACTAGGTCTGAGTTATAGATGGTGAACTTGTACACTTGCTCGTTTTAATTTATTAAACGAAATATACAAACTAGATACACTACGAACTGATACAGAACAAACAATAACACAACTGAGTGCTTCGAGCTATTTTTGTAAGAAAATCCAATAAACTAAACGGGAGAGAAGAGAACAACGTGGACAGGGGAACCGTTGACAGAAAATGTCAAGTAAAAATTCAGAACCACCAACATCTAAGGGTGAAACCCAAGCACCCGCTCTGACCTATGTTTCAACTTCTAATGTAATAGGTAATCAAACAAGACATAGAAAATAATTATACTGAACTAGTTCAAGCTTGGAACAATATCTACAATTAATTTTAAGAGAAATGAATTAATGGGGAACATGGATCTGGCAGTGAGCGGAAGCAACATGTACGATCCACCGCACAATCACAGAACTAGGAGATAGAAGCAACAGAACCGACCCGCGCTCCACGCGGGGAAATGAAGAACTTTCCATTACGGTCGACTCGGCCGAACATCCTCCCCCCACAATGACCACAATCAAGGGGTCATTCATCCTTTGGGAGAGGGCACAGTTTCACAAGTGGTCTCTCCTTAGTTCCTGAACCAGTTCTCAGTTCCGCAACACGGTTGATCCCGTCTTGACCTGGGATCAGTCGCTCAATCACACCAGTCATCCACTCCAGTGGCGGTAGATTGTCTTCAATGATCAAAACTAGATCACCAATCTGAACTGGTTTGTCTGGGGAGCACCACTTATAGCGCTGTTGAAGATCTAGAAGATACTCCTTCTGCCACCGCTGCCAGAAGGAGTTCACTAGCTGATTTACGAACCTCCACTTAGGCACAAGTCGAGAGCTGAAGTCCTGAACTGACGATTCGGGCAGCACTGGCCTCTGAACTAAGAATTAAGGGCCTCTGAACTAAGAAGTGCCCAGGCGTCAGAACTAGGATGTCATCAGGTGAACTAGACTGGTGAACAAGAGGCCGACTATTGAGAATGGCCTCAATCCTGGTAACCACTGTACTAAAGATCTGAAAGCTTGGAACATGACCTAGCAATGTGACTCGGATTAGCCTCTTAGCTGACTTCACGGCCGCCTCCCATAGGCCACCAAAATGGGGTGCCTTGGGAGGAATGAACTTCCACTCAACACCGCGTGCAGCCAGTCCCTCAACCAAATTGTCTGCTACTTCATCTTGCATAGCTATTCAAAGGTTTCTCAACAAATTTGCGGCCCCAGTAAAATTCGTGCCATTGTCCGACCAGATCACTGCTGGAACTCCCCGGCGTGCCATGAAGCGCTCCAAGCACTGCATAAAGCCGTCAGTACTCAGATCCATCACAACCTCGAGGTGCACGGCCTTGGTCGCAAAACAAACAAATAAGGCAAGGTAAACCTCAAGTGATCTAGTGCCCCGCAATCCGGCTATGGTGATCTTGAATGGACCCCCAAAGTCCACTCCAACTTGTTCAAAAGGATAGGCTATCTCTACTCGCCCTTTGGGAAGTTGCCCCATGGGTGGCTGAAAGGGTCTTGGCTTAATTGAAAAGCACCTCAGACAACCCTTAAGTACGCGAGCTACTGTGTTTTTCCCATCAACTATCCAAAACTGGGTTCGCAGGTAGGCTAATGTGGCTCGGGGTCCCACATGCATGCATCGTTCATGAGCAAAACGAACTATCAGTCGAGTCAATGCATCATTGCTCGCAATAAGAGCTGGGTGTCGTGTTTCATACTTCATCAAGCTAAGCTCAAGGCGTCCACCTACACGAAGGATGTCTCGTTCATCCTTGAAGATGGCGAGCTGCTTCATTAATTTGGTGTAGGGCCCTTTTTTCTTCAGTGCATCGTAGATATCCAAGAACTGGCGTTTCTGTGATCTGAGAACTAATGCATGATCTGCTGCCCTAAGTTCATCAGTTCTGAGGGGACCAGTGAATGAGCGGGGACTCCTGCAATTTCTAAAAAATCTTAGAATCCATGCCACAATACGCCTGAGTCTAGAAAAGGAACTGTACTTTTCTTCAAATATGTCAGCACTAGTCACACTAAGAACCTGGTTGGCCCGAATCTCTTCTGTCACAAGAGGAATAGAGAGATCTGGACGCACTCTTTTAATTGGCCATGTGGATCTGGGTTCCCTCAACCATGGTGGTCCCTTCCACCAAAGGTCCTTTTTCACTAGCTGTTCTGGTGAAGCCCCTCTGGATGCGACATCTGCTGGGTTATCACCCGTGGACACATGGAACCAATGTAAAGCAGGGAGCTCTTTGAGGGTCTTAGCGACGCGATTGCCCACAAACACCTTCCACACTGGAGCTGGATCTGCAGTGAGCCATGAAAGAACGACCGTACTATCTGAACACGCTACCACTCTCTCCATAGGAATTTCCTTGAACTGGTCTCTGATTTTGGCAAAGGTTTTTGCCAATAGTTCTGCCGCAAGCAGCTCCATTCTGGGAATGGATTCAGGTTTCAAAGGGGCTATCCTAGCCCGTGAGACCACTAAACGTACTGTGAACTGGTTTTGAACTGCACTCACATGGTAGAACACAGCTGCATACGCTTTCTCTGAAGCGTCAGCAAAGCCAATGAGCCATTGCTTTGTACTGGTTGCCCTTATATGTCGAGGCAACGTGATCTGAGTAATCTGATGCAGGGACTGAGCGATTTTGGCCCATTCCTGAGCTAATGAGTCGGGAAGGGGATCATCCCACTCATATTTATTCTGGCACACTTGTCTTTGAATCAAGCGTGCTTGGACTGATACGGGCATGACCCATCCCAAGGGATCATATATCTTCCCTATTTCGCTTGCTAGCTCCCTCTTAGTTCGTACGTGCGGTGTGGATGGTACTTTAAAGAAGAATGAATCCAGAGCTGGGTTCCATGCAATGCCAAGCATTTTCAAGGGTTTTTGATCTTCGGATCCAAAATCTATGGTCTTAGCAATGTCCAACCGATGATCAGCCGGTATGCCATCCAGAACTGCTGGGCAATTCGAGGCCCACTTTCTTAGCTCCATTTGAGCTGTCTTCAACAGATCTATGAGCTGGTTCCTGACTTCCAAGGTGTCCTCGAAGTGGTCCGCTCCGCCATGAACATCATCCACATATGTGTGGGCGTCAAGAACAGTGGAGGCCATGGGGAATTTCTGAGCTCCCCTGTGTGCCAGATCTTTGATCACCTTATTAGCAAGAAAAGGAGCGCAAGTTGTCCCATAAGTCACTGTGGTGAGTGCAAAGTCCTGGATTGGCTCGGAAGGAGAATTCCGCCACACAATACGAAGCATGTCCTGATCAAGAACTGGGTGCTGGATCTGGCGGAACATTTGACGAATATCTGCAATAAAAACGTACTTAGTTTTTCGGAACTTCGTAACCATCTCAGCGATATCAGAAAGGAGCTTCGGACCTGCATGCAAAATCTCATTGAGAGAGCGACCATTAGATGTTCGCTGGGATGCATTAAACACCACTCTGATCTTCTCAGGTGGGTCCTCAGATCTATGAACTGCATGGTGAGGGATGTAGTAATGGGCCATCGAACTAGTGGGAGGAGCTACTGGCCTCATGTGACCCAGATCAAGGTACTCCTTCATGAACAGATGGTAGGCCTTAGCAAGAGTAGGATCTCGATTGAACTTTGCCTCAAGTCTGAACAACTGTCTAAGAGCTATGTGTCGTGAGCTTCCTAAGGAATTACGATCTTCTGATAGCAAGAGAGGAACCACATACCTACCATTCACATCCCGGTAGGTTCCCTCATTGAACATCCGGTCAGCCTCAATTTCTGCCGGGGTCCAAGGAACTGCTTCCTCAACAGTCTCAATCTCAAACATGCGACGGAGCAGGGACTCTGTACTTTCATCTTTAAGTTGAACAGGAACTACATTACTCACTAGAGGCAAGGAACTGCCTTCTGAACTAGGAAACAATGGAACTGGGGAACTGGTGGAACAAAAACGAACATGAACTGGTTCCCCCTCCGGCCTCAATGAATTAAAGAGCTGGAACAGGCTACTGTTAGGAACGGTCCACTCTGATGGTGGGATCACTGAGTACAAATTTCGAACTACATACCCATTGTGTGGTGGAGATGGGTAAAGGGCGCGCACCCGCAGCCTCATTGGTAACTCCTCAATTGTACGCTGTTCCTTTGGTGGAATCTCTAGAACTGAACTGTGAACTGGTTTCAACACCTTCGTAAGAACTGTCTTGATCTCTCTTAAAACTGCCTTTAAATAGGTAGGACCTGAGGGAGGGTTGAAAGAACTGGAAATAGTGTTTCTAACTGTGCTAATTTTCTGATGGGGAACTGCATGAGGCTTAAAATCAGGCTTTGAGCAGTGGAGGTTACTTGCTGAGCCTGCACATCCTGGTTCGAAATCTGGTTTATTGTAATAAGTACGCACACGGACTCGGTTGCAGAACTGAACAAGAGGCTTCCTTTTTCTTGAAGCCTGTCCCATGACCAACCATCCTAACTGCGACTCAACTAACCAGGGGGAATTTCCAACTGGCGGAATAGTCCTTCCATGAACCAAGGCGTAGTACAATCCCACACCAATAATCATTTCAGCAGGGCGCCTTATATTGTATGCAGGGTCTGCCAGTTGGCCTTCCAGATCTTTAATGTGCTGCCATCTATCGCCTTCAAGTTGAACTGAGGGAAGGGCATCAATAACATGGTCCATGATGTGAACCGAGCATGGAACTAGTTGGCCACCGATAGTGTGTAGGTACACAGTGGCTGCTTTGTTGACTGGATTCCTCGCATTCCCCACTCCCGAAATTGACGAACCTACCGCGGTCATGTGCAAACCAGCACGAAGCGCTGCCTGCCTAGATAAGATATTCACCTCCGAACCATTATCAAGTAGAGCGCGTACCAGAACTGGATGACTACCATTGTGGGAAATCGCAACCACAGCTGTGGGCAGCAACCCACTTTCCAACTTGAATTTCAAATTGGATTTCCCCATGAACTTGTACTTGCCCCCCTCCCAAACCATAGCCGGCCGGTAATTGGGTCTCCCCGTGGTGGAGTTGGGGGCCTTAGAACCTGAATTTACATGTTTAGAGCTTGAACTAGTTGAATAGGTAATAGATTTATTTCTTACTACCTGTGAACATGCGGAATTGGTCTTAGAACTAGATTTCTTACATACTAACATCTCTCCTGATGTATAGGAACAAAATTGATCAGAGCAGGGATACTTCATACTGCCACCGTGAACAACCTGACTAGGACTATGAACAAAGGAACAAGGTGAAAGTGAACTGGGTTTACCAGGCTGGTTCACGGCTGGCCACCCTCAGATGGAGCGGCGCTGGTTGCTCCCCCCACTATTTGACCTACCAAATTGTGAGTGCGGCGGGAAGCTCCCTGCAGATATTGTGTTAGACCAAGAACTAGTGGGCTTGAGCAGAGCGCGCCCCCCTTTTTTAACAATAAGTTCCCCCGGCGAATAGGTACTCTCTGAATCCCAACCATGCAAGGAGGGATGTGAAGACCTAGTACTTAATTCCTCCGACACTTCGGAGAACCTATCATGTGAGCGCTTGCTACAATTGTCACTGGAGCTGTGTGACTTGGGGACCTTGCGCTGAGAAAAATACACCCCTGACTGAGAACTTGTTGGGGACGGGGTCCGCGAATCCCTAACCCCTGAATATTGAGCTCGATTATCCCCTGAACTATAAGCATGATCATGAACATGAGTGGTCGATGGTACTGGAGAACTGGAGCGTTCAACTGGATGCAGGAGCCGATGATGTCGCTGTCCACAGTGACATTTGCGAACCGAGTGGCACCTGCCTACTCGGTGTCTGAATGAAAGACAATTGAAACAGAGCTTCTCCTTTTCGGCAAAGGCACGGCGTGCTGGGACAGGGACAGAGCTAAATTCCGGGCATTGGTAAATAAAGTGTGCTTGATGACAGTAGTAGCACTTGAACTGGTCTCTTGGTGGTTGCAAACTAGAATCTGTGAGCTCCTTGCATCTGGGATCACCTTGAACTGAACGTGCTTCCTCGGTACCCATCTGAACTGTCCCAAATGAACGGTTCTTTGGAGCAGGTGAACTGTGTGCCTTCACGGTCTTCCTAGGTACTGATGGTGAATTTGGTGTAGAACTAGTAGGCACTGGTACCATGTGAGCTAAATGGAGCTCACTGTCTACAAACTCGAGTAGACTATCAAAAGAAGGTATTATGTCAGTTTTCTTAATAACTTCCCTGTTGTACTTGTCCCTAAGCTCAGGAGAAAGTTTCGGAAAAAGTACCTCAAAAATCAAAAAGTCTGCGAGGGTGGAAGTAGGCAGACTCTTAACTGCACTTGTCCATGCCCTAGCAGCAAACAAAAATTTCTCCAAGGCCTGGGTTTGTGAACTGGAGACTGTAGGTATCATCTTCCTATTGGCATAAGTACACCTAGCTAACTTGTACCTTCCAGCGTTCTCTGAGCATAGGATCTCGTAAACTTTCTCATATTCTGCCGCGGTAGCATTTGAACTAGAGATAATGCTACGAGCATTGCCTACCAATTTTTCTGAAAGTGCTTGGAACTTAATCTCGGGAGGTAGTTCTGGGACCTTGTGAACCGCTTCATCATACAAGGCCTTGAATGCAGCGAATTGGGTGACATCACCGTCATAATCTGGAACTGATGACAGCAAAACTCTCATAGATTTTACTGCCTCTATTACTGTCATACGTCGAGGTGGGGGTACATGAACGGCAGGTTCAGCTCGATTCGCTCCCAATCTATTCAACTCAACCCGAGTTGAAGTTATAAACCGGACTAGCTGGTCCATAGCTTCCTCTGGCAGGACCGAATTTACTATTTGAGTCATGAGGAAGGAACTATGCTCGTATAAAACCTTGAATTGAGCTGCGAATTCAGGACTCGCATCTCTAAGGGCTAGAAAGGTATTAATCTCTACTACCCATGCACGAATCAATCTGTAAAGCTTCCGATCCTCCTCCGAGAATAGTCCAATCAACTCCTTTGGCAGGGAAACCTGAACCACACCCTCCTCCTTACTGGCCATTCTATGGTCAATGAATGAATGAATGAAAATTCCTTACCAACGTCCGGTTCAAATCCTTACTGAGTTTCCTTGTTTTTGGACTTCTTCCTTCCTTTGCCGACTTGGAATGGGGCTCAAGTCATGCAAAATCTAAAGTTCCCGGGTTTTCGGCACCATGAAGAGAACTGATCAATCAGTGATAACTAATTTTCTTCTTGAAATGGGGAACTAGGTCTGAGTTATAGATGGTGAACTTGTACACTTGCTCGTTTTAATTTATTAAACGAAATATACAAACTAGATACACTACGAACTGATACAGAACAAACAATAACACAACTGAGTGCTTCGAGCTATTTTTGTAAGAAAATCCAATAAACTAAACGGGAGAGAAGAGAACAACGTGGACAGGGGAACCGTTGACAGAAAATGTCAAGTAAAAATTCAGAACCACCAACATCTAAGGGTGAAACCCAAGCACCCGCTCTGACCTATGTTTCAACTTCTAATGTAATAGGTAATCAAACAAGACATAGAAAATAATTATACTGAACTAGTTCAAGCTTGGAACAATATCTACAATTAATTTTAAGAGAAATGAATTAATGGGGAACATGGATCTGGCAGTGAGCGGAAGCAACATGTACGATCCACCGCACAATCACAGAACTAGGAGATAGAAGCAACAGAACCGACCCGCGCTCCACGCGGGGAAATGAAGAACTTTCCATTACGGTCGACTCGGCCGAACAACAATCATATTTAAACCTAGGCCTAAGCATATAAAATGGACTGTGTACCCAATATTTTTACACAAATCCGTGTATACTGAAGTACAGGTATTTCATTTGCATCGGTAAGTTAAACAGCATTATTTCAATGAATATTTAGTCGATATTATGAGCATGCATTCATGCGACATGCAGGTACCTTGAAAATGGATGTTGATTGACGAATACTGCAGGTGAGTCGCAGGTAAAGATGTGCTGATGCAATGAAACACTGCACTTTCACTTTCCACAACGAAAAACGGATTGCCTTTCACCTACACTACCGATCGCGGAAACGCGTACCGAGTACGAAGCAAATTCAACTATCAATTTACCGGCGCCGAAGCTGTCGTAGATTGGATTCTTCATCTTGTAGTAGCTCCAGAACCCAGGCGCACCGACCACCGATCTAACACTTGCCACGATAGGAGAAGACTGGGGAAAATTTTCTTGTACTGCCCATACCCACAGAGTAGAGTAGGAGTTAAGGAGCCCATACCTCTTCTATAACTGCGCATGTCGGCCAAGTTCTTGGAAACAGGATACCTAGAGCTGCGCCAGAACAACACGTGTTACTATTTGGTTCCGAGAAAGTGAGCAGGATTGGCTGTCACACAAGAGAGCAAACAAAAGAATTTCCTTGTATTGGACCCTGAACCTTCCAGGAGGTTGGGCCATATGGAACTTGTCATGATTAGATTCCTTAAAATATTGCTCCACAGGTACGCCACAAACTAGTTTAAACCAAATCCTGGGTAGAGTTTTTTTCCTTTCACTGTTCTTACACTTTTCTTGGAAGCTCCTTTGTTAAGAAGGCCTGTCATGTTCACTCGACACTAGATGCACAACTCGTTCCTCTCTACTCGACGGTAGCCCTACACCGGCCCGTGGTTCCCTCCTCCGCCGCGCAGCGGCGCTAGTCTCCCACTTTTATCTCCCTCCTACTGAATAGTGAACTATTGTGATTGTCTCCTAACACGATAGTTGAGGTGTAGCTCAATATATTGGAAATATTGGAAAATATCCAAATATTCCAAAATATCCAAAATATCCAAAATATTGGAAAAAATCATAATTCGCCGCCTACAGAGAGAGGTTGAGCGTTTGAACGTCATCCCTGACACCCAAATGGGTTTCAAAAACTCACATGCCACAACCCATCAACTAGCTAGAGTAGTTGACCATATACGGCAAAATATGATACACAAAAAGTCTACAGCACTCCTTCTCCTGGATAGTGAAAAAGCCTTCGACTCAGTCTGGGTTGAAGGTCTTATCCATAAGTTAATTCATTATAACCTACCAGCCGGATTCTGTAAACTCCTCCTCTCCTACTTAACTAATAGAACGTTTTTTGTAAAATTAAACAACAGCTCTTCTACGCAGATCACCATTCCAGCCGGTGTTCCCCAGGGTTCCGTTCTTTCCCCCCTCTTATTCAATATATACATTGCCCACGTATTTGATGATCTGCCCCCAAACGTGTCGATAGCTGGGTTCGCTGACGATCTAGCCTTGTACTCATCAAGCCATTCCCCAACATAGACTTCAGAATGCTGCCCACCTGATTATCTCCCGACTGGAAAAATGGAAAATTAAAGTTAATGCAGCTAAGACAGAGGGTATAATTTTCAGCAGCAAAAGAAATCTCCCCAGACAGATCAAAATTCGCTCCAACCTAATACAGTTCTCCAACTCCGTTAAATACCTTGGCCTACACATGGACAAAAGACTAACATGGAACGAACACATAAAACGTACAAACCAAACTGCACGCAGGAAATTCGGAAGATACTTCCATCTTTTTAAAACAAATGCCCTCTCGACAGAAATGAAGCTTTTATTATACAAAACATTAATCCGCTCAACAATGACCTATGCATGTCCGATATGGCACACCACATCAACGTCTTCCCTTTCCAAACTCCAAATTACCCAAAATAAATGCATCCGCTTAGCAAATCACACCTCCCGCCGAGTAAAAGTCGAAAACTTCCACAAAACATATGCCATAGACAAACTAGATACATTCATAAATAAACTAAAGAACAAATTCACAGACAAACTCAAAAATCACCCCAACCCACTACTAAAAAACACTAAAATAGGAATCAAACCGCGCTGGGGTCCTGCTACCTCACAAAATTACCATTCCAACATCGGGTCTGAGCCCACTTCCCTGTAAATATTATTGTATATAAAATGTAAATAACTGTAGATAATTTGTATATAGTAGCTTTATAATACTAGCATTAAGTCACAACCCCATGTAAAGAGTTTTTAAATTAGTAATTTTTCTCTTATTCCATCACATTCTCTGCAAAAGTAATAACACAAGACAATACATACACCAACCTCATGTTTAACCAGCAAATAAGGCCGACAGGCCGGAATTGTAATTCATCATTATTATGATGTATATCCCTGTACAAAAATTCATGTTAAATAAACATTTCTTGATTCTTGATTCTTGTGTAGCTCAATGGATATGATTTGTGCCTCATTAATAATTCGGACTGCAGCACCTGAAGGGTGCTTACATTGGATTCGTACAAAATTTGGAATCACACATTTAGAAATACACTGTTGATTGAACCAAATGTTCCTTTCCGCTAAAGCTATACGTATCTTCAATTTTATAAACCAACTCGCGATTTCTGCTCGACTTGCAGAACTGATACGAACTAAATCACTCGCGACGAAGTTGTGGAAACCCATTTAAAAACGGAAGTTAGTGAAAAACGTTGTCTATTTCCACGAAAAATAAAGAGTTACACTGTTAAATCGATTTCGACGGTTAGGCCATCATCAGTAATAAACAATAAAAATAAGTTATTGTTTGTTACAACAAACAAACAATAAGTTATTGTTTGTTACTGATGATGGCCTAACCGTCGAAATCGATTTAACAGTGTAACTCTTTATTTTTCGTGGAAATAGACAACGTTTTTCACTAACTTCTGTTTTTAAATGGGTTTCCACAACTTCGTCGCGAGTGATTTAGTTTTTAGTTTTTTTAGTTTAGTTTTTTAGTTTTAGTTTTTAGTTTTAGTTTTTAGTTTTTAGTTTAGTTTTAGTTTTTTAGTTCGTATCAATGGATATGATTACGGTCTCGTGAGACTAACGTCGTGGGTTCAAATCCGGCTGACTGGTGTATTTTTTTTGCTCGTAAAACTCCCGAAATGTACTTCTAAAACGTCATTCTGACCTGCATGTACAACTAATTTGAATATTCACTAAGGGATTGACTACTTGATGTTATGTATTTTTGAGGTGCGAGCTTGTGAGCATCCAGATCACCAAACTATATA
Source organism: Adelphocoris suturalis (assembly GCA_030762985.1). NCBI lineage: Eukaryota > Metazoa > Arthropoda > Insecta > Hemiptera > Miridae > Adelphocoris > Adelphocoris suturalis. The sequence goes on along the minus strand of CM061043.1, from coordinate 50,445,274 downwards.
CATAATTCTGATCTACATGCCCAACTAATCTGCATTTTTACTAAGGGATTGACTACTTGATGTTATGTCTTTTTGAGATGCGAGCTTGCGAGCATCCAGACCACCAAACTATACACATCATTCTGATCTACATGCTCAACTAATCTGCATTTTTACTAAGGGATTGACTACTTGATGTTATGTCTTCTTGAGATGCGAGCTTGCGAGCATCCAGACCACCAAACAATACACATCATTCTGATCTACATGCCCAACTAATCTGCATTTTTACTAAGGGATTGACTGGTACACAATCTCCTCACCAATAAATATATTTTTTCTTGGCATACGGATAAATCCGTAGATTTACAGGTCGGAGCGATCATACAAGCCCAGACTGATAAAAGAGGAGACTAGCGCCGCTGCGCGGCGGAGAAGGGAACCACGGGCCGGTGTAGGGCTACCGTCGAGTAGAGAGGGACGAGTTGTGCAACTAGTGTCAAGTGTCATGTTCATATCAACAGAATACTCAGAGTTGAGGCTGCTGAGCTACGATAGTTTCGATTCTCTGAATTCGGGAAGGACACAAACATGGTCATGCGGCATTAGTGAGGGGGTGGAATGGGGGGAGGGGGGCTGGTAGGGTGGTTGGGAGAGATAAACTTGCAACCGGTCTAGGGTGGAAAGGTGGGGATAAGCCAAGCCCACACCATTTTCCCCTGGTGAACGGGACATGTTTGTGAGGAGCGTCTGGTCGCTAGCGCTTCCAAGTTCCAACCGATCAGACCACGAACTAACCTTGTACCGTTTACCGCTCCTTTTCTGCCGCACAGTGGTCGCCAGTGGCGTAATTTGAGGAGGGGCAGGGTTGGCAGAGCCCCTCCATAAAATATAGAGGATGCAGAATTTCGTTGTATGGATACAATCAAATTAATAATTTTACGCTTCCAACTTCAGTACCTAATAGGTACCTTCAATTAAAGAATGTAATCAGTAAAACAGAACTACTATTATTATACGATTCCGGTTGCCTAGAGACTTGAGACGCTCTTAGAAATGAAGAAATTTTTATTAGGTTAGTTTCTGTAGGGGCAAAATAGCGTGGATATTATACAGCCCCTCGGAGAGGAGTAAAATCACCTAGTCAACGAAACGGAAATGTGGATACTACAAACTGAAATCAAGTCGTTCCCCACTACCTTCTGGGGTGAGCCCATATGCGATTTTTTCCCTAGAAAAATATCCATTGTTCAGTATCCACCAATTCCCCTACGAACTTCCCCTACTTTTCACTGCCTACTTGATCATGCTTGGTTGTTCATTTCAAAACAGTTTCCCGTTGTATTATACCCATTCATTTACGAATAAAATCCTAGTTAAAATGAAGCAAGAATACAATAAATAGAAGCCTGCAGTGGTGATTGAAATAGTTTAATAGAAAAGATTAAAATAATCTAGTGTAGCATTTCTATTCTAACCTAGCATATTGCAGGTTTAAGTTTGTTTACATTTTTTTATGTTTCTTGATCTCGGTTTCATGCCCTGTATTTCATTTCGCGTAGGTAGGTATCTACATATATGCATGCAGTAAATCTAGAATAATAGTATAATAAACCTAGTGCTCCTCAATTCATCGGTAGGTACCTATTCGTATTTATCGTAATTTTTCACGTTCTGATTAGTTATTTGGATAATATTTTTTCTAAGCAGTATTTATGCTTTGATAATCCATAGGTAGGTTTATGAATATGAAAGCGTCCGTGATTTCAGATCATTACAAAAAGCCATTGAGCACCTACCTACTTATACGAACGTTTGGCAGTTTATTAAGAGTCTTCGTATACTCAGCAACAAGCACTAAAAATTAATAGCAAAACTATAAAATAGAATGAAATCCTCGACTGTTGCCCCTCCATGAGAAATGACTCAGCTATGCCACTGATACCTATATTAGAATACCTACATTACCATAAATCTAATTATCATTTTATCATGAGTTCATTTAAAGGTTAGTACAGGAATTGAAGAAGGAGAATTACAACTCTTTTGTCCTCGATATTTACCGACTGTCAAGGGTAAAATAAAAAATATATGCCACTCCTGCCAAAATTTGTTCTGAACTTATTTGTACTCCTTAGCTCAAATGCATAGGTAATGCGACGATGCGAGAGAATTCTTTTTTAGCATAGTCAGTCTTATCAAAACAAAACCCAGTAATAAAGTCAGCGCAAGCCCGTTGCTGAAGTCATTTGAACTTTATTTTAATCAGTGGTATGAGAAAAATGATGGTGATTAGGTACATCTATATACAGGTACTTGACTTTCACTTTCACCGATTTACAATCCAATCCCAGACAACCGGGAACCCCAAACCCGAAAAATCAAGCGAAGATGAACTTTCCTTTTAACTTTTTTCGTTTCATTTATAAAGTTTTATCGAAGTGTTTGATTTTTTTTTTTTTTTCTTCAGTCGATTCAATAATATCTCTACTGTTTTGTTATTTTTGACTAAATTCATTTAATGAACATCTAAATTATGTTTAAATATACGTACGGTGTAGGTGCGGTAGGTTTTAGGATTGATGTGCGAGAATGTACGGTAATTTGGAAGAAATTGGTAAGTAGTACACTTACATTCGAACGCTCATTAAAATTGACGTCATCATCCTGGAGCTGTTTTTTCGCATAAAAACGCACGAAAATAACTGAGATATGGTTGGTTTTAAGCTCCAAACCGGCCTATCCTGAAGCTTTTTTGCTTGGAAACGCACACAGACAGTAAAATTACATGATGCCGGCTTTTTAGTTAGTAAAAAAAGGAACAAAAAAAACCATGGTCGCGATCTGAAAAATGCATTAATTTGGCGCGCACTGGTGGTGTGGCCGCCAGCAAGCAGCACCACTCACTTGCATTCGAACGCTCATTAAAATTGACGTCATCATCCTGGAGCTGTTTTTTTCCCCCAAAAGAGCCTTTATCATCGTATTGGGATTTTTTTACGCCTGTTTGCTGGCGGCCACACCACCAGTGCGCGCCAAATTAATGCATTTTTCAGATCGCGACCACGGTTTCATTGTTATTTTTTTACTAACTAAAAAGCAGGCATCATGTAATTTTACTGTTTGTGTGCGTTTCCAAGCAAAAAAGCTTCAGGATAGGCCGGCTTGGAGCTTAAAATCAACCATATCTCAGTTATTTTCATGCGTTTTTATGCGGAAAAAAAAACCAACTCAAGGATGATGACGTCAATTTTAATGAGCGTCCGAATGTAAGTGTACAGGTTTACACTACTTTGGTACGGTAATGTATGACCATGAGTAGGCAACTCTGGTTTTGCCCACTGAGTAAAGTAGGAGGTGGCGCCTGATGGAGGGTTAAGAGCGGAATTGCGCACTTTTAGATCGGAATTGCACCCGTTTGTGGGCACTAACAATGAAATTTGAAAACAAATGAAAACAATGAAATTTTGCGCAGAATTAGAATCTGCAATACACCAAGTTAGAATCGTACACATTTTATTTATTTATATAATTTCATTGAATTTTCTTATAGCAATGCATGGATAGATATCTAGAAAACCAAGGTTTGAAACCCAAGCTTGAAAACATTTAAAGGATCGACCAAAGACGATAAGGTTGTATTCGATAATCATCAGAAACGCTTGCATACGAGTCTGCAACACATTAGACTCGTATGTGTTGCAGACTCGTATGCAAGCTCTAAGAGCCACTCAGCTGATCCGGACCCTGGGCATCGTCAAGTAATGTCCTAAAGAGGCTGCATACGAAATTACAGCTTCCTAGAGTGAAAAGTATAGAAATTACCTATTAAAATTATTCAACCACCACTTCACAAATCAAACCGTTCTCGCAATATTCGGATCACCTGCTATGAACCAAATCATCAAAACACCAGCTCAATGAAATCATCAGAAATTAACAAGCGGTTGCAATCCTGCTCACAGTATCAATTATTGAAAATGATCACCTGTGTGTAAACAATTATTCATATAACCATGGTCATAACTCAGCTTGCTGGCCACGCACTTCGCAGTAGTTAACATAATATGGTTGAATATATCGAGAGCTTTCGAAAGAATGGTCAACGGATTTTGTGGGATGAAAAACGACGAAGTACCATTTCCCTAGCAACGACTCGGTTGTAAGCGGAAATCATCAGAAATTTTTCATAACGCTTTCTTCGTCACACTTTTTGAGTTATGTGCCATAGTAAAGACATAAAATGTCAAAATTGAGGATCCCAAAAACGAAGTTGATGTCCACATCGCGTTTGCCCGAATTTTTTACTCCGACAATTAGAGAAAATAAGGGGGGGGGCTATCTAGTGGAAAACCTGTATAAAATTTGTCAGCCAAATTTCGTTAACTTAGATGGCTGATGATCAGATTTTTCTATTCGATCTTCAAAATACACGCATATCTTGAAAAACAGACTTGGAGGGATGTAAGGGGAGTGAACGAATTTTGTCCTAGGTCAGTTACAAAGGTTTATTAGAGAGTTTTTGTTCTTCCCGTAATTTTCTACCCGTGTACGCAAAAAGACTGAAATAACAACTGTGCAAGCGCGAATTTACGCGTCAACGCGTAGAACTACGCGCGTACGGGAAAAAGGCCTACGTACACGTAGGCGGGAAAAATACTTTCGTTGGAATCCTATCCTACGCGTAATCGTCATAACCTGAAGCAAAGGTGACCACAGTTTTATGAATAATTTAGGTATTCGGTCTCCAACTGACTGTCGTCTAATAACGTTTCCCTTCCGCAATTTCCTACCATGTCGAAAAAAGTAAAACCTGTGATAAATATAATTGTATTATGAAATCAAATTCAGTTGATTATGCGAACAAGGTACCTACTTCGTCCGACAGCCAGATATCCTGTTCACCTGTTTGGGAGTAAATGCAGTCGTTGATACTTTTCCGATTTTAAAGTAGATACCTATTCTTCGTAAGCATTCGCAAGTACACTTCGTACTACAAAGTTGTATCTACCAACATAAAGATTCAGACAACGAGCAGGTTTGTGTTTAAATAATAAGTTTGTATACTAAAGCAGTTGTTAGTTCAATAACAAATTGAGTAGGTTGTTAGTAGAATCTGTGCTAGGTACCTTCTCAGATCCTGGAAATAACCATTTGATAAAGCAGGGAAGGCACTTAAAACGAACTATTCCACGAGGCCTGATTAATTAAACTTGATGTAGCTAGATGAAAATTTGAATAATCAGACAAAAAATAAAAAAGATGCCATAATTGCGGCGCTCCCGGACGGTTGCCCATTGAAGTACTAACCTAGCCCGTTGTTGCATCAGTGATCAGACGAGAACTGATGTTTTCATCGAAATATGCGTTCGCCAATATTATTTTTTCTTAGGTCGAACCTAGTTATTCGATGCCTGTGAAGGTAGCTGATGAGGTAGTGTAAAATTATTTCATAATTCTTCCGCTCGATCTCAAATTCTCAATCGTTGACTTTGAAATACTACAGAGACTACCGTGACCATAGCGTTTGGTTAGTCGTGTATTTACGTGTAAAAATACGTGTAGAAATACGCGAAGAGCTAGCATCTGCAGTTGCTTGCTCTAGACGCTGCTCTACGCGTTAACGGGGGAAAATCATACGGGAAGAACAAAAACTCTATTATTAAAATTAATAAACCAAAACGGGCTGTAGACTAACCACAAGGACTACGGTGGTTTCCGGCTGTCCCTGTTACATGAAATTCCACCTAATCTTCTAACGGGCAGATAGATATTCTGCTGATGGCATTGGAGTGGACCTCAAAACTGACTTGCCCAATGCTAAACGACCGAAAATTCATTTCTTAATCGCCCGTACGTCCGTTAGCTATTTTATTTCGGTCTGCCACGCCGGAGCGGGCGCGCGATTTTCGGCGATGTCGTCAATCTGTGGTTGGGTGGGTTCCGAGAGGCCAAGCGTCAAATGATTTTGATAAGGCTCCCCACGATTTTTCATAAGGAAGTTCATCACCCAAAACAATATTTTCTTCTTTGAATTTCAAAAAAAAAATGCACAAATAAATAAATATTTTATGAAAGTAGGTAGGTACATAAGCTTTGGAAATTTCAAGACCAACTGCGAATTGATAGGACAATATTAATATAGCTAAAATATGAATATTTATGAATTTTGGTTTATTATTTTCAATAATGAACTTTTATAATCGACCAAGAAAAAAAATTAACCCCCTTCAAAATTTGTTGATTTATTTCAAGATGCGTAGACTCCAAAAATTAAATAAGACAAAAATCCGTCCGACCCAAATAAAGTTCCCTCACCCATCACATTTTGGGACGCCCCTATGGATCTGATTCAAAAAAGTCCTTACTTAAAAGTACTTACTAAAAGTATTTATAAATTACCTATTAGGACCAAACTACTGAGCTCAACACCTACCCCCTCTCCGTAACACCCCCCATACTTCAGATTAAAAATATTCTTGATAGGTAACCCAAAAGAACGTTCGGACTAATCCAATTTCATTCGTCCGAACATCAGATCACCAGTTCGTTTGGTGATGACCGAATTATTCCATTCAACCACCCCCTCCCTTTTTTCTTTACCACAAACACCTCCCTATGGTTGAGGCTAGAAACGATTTTAATACCCTGTGATTGAGGTTGACATAATCCAAACATATTCGCCCAATCACATCCCCAGTTTGTTCAGTGATGTCAAAGATACCCCTTTCCAAACCCCCTCCCCCAAAAACACCCCGATGGACAAGAATTGAAAATTTCTAAGTAGACGGTGGTTTTTTAGTGTTATCCAAACATATTTCATCAATCAGATCCTCGATTTATTCAGTGATCTTCAAGATAGCCCCATTCCACCCCACCACTCTCTCAAAATACACGTTATGGTTCAGGTTTGAAAATTTCAAGTAGTTTGTGATTCAAGTTAGAGTATTTGAAAAAGTAGTCTTTGTCGTGAATTAAAGTAATTCAAACATATTCGACAATCAAATTCCCGGTGTGTTCAGTGATGACAAAGATACACCCCCCCCCACTCCTTCCCCGAAAACACCCCCTTCTAAGGGTTAGATTTGAAAATTTTCAAGTAGCATGTAATTTATGTTAGAATACTTCCAACATACTCGACAACTCAGATCCCCAGTTGATTCAGTGATGTTAAAAACGCTTTAACTCCCCCACCCCTCCCCCCATTGTGGGTCAGATTTGAAAAAAATTTAAAAAAGTAGTCTTTGACTTGAATTTGAGTAATCCAAACATATTCGACTATCAAATCCCCAGTTTGTTCAGTGATGACAAAGATACTCCCCCTCTCCCCCTCCTCATCTAAAACACCCCCTATGGGGCAGATTTGAAAAATTTCGAGTAGCCTGTGATTTAAGTTAGCATTATCGAGACATATTCGCCCAATCAAATCCCCAGTTCGTTCAATGGTGTCCAAGATACCCCATTTCACCCCCTCCCCCTCCCCTAAAACACCCCCTGTGACTCAAATTCAAATAGCCTATAATTTAAGTTGGACTGATACAGACATTTCCCCCTACTCATATCAGTTGACCAATGACCCTTGTAACCGTGAAAAGCGAACGGACAGAAAAAAAATGGAGAAAATGGTACCAATCGTCTACAAATAGCATGAAACGGAACGCAAAATTTCATGCTTCTAATCAATGTACAGACAGACATACTTACGATTTTATTAATATATTTGATTTGAGCGTCGAGTTGGTGAACGTTCGTAGTCTCTTTTTCGCGGATGACCCAAAATGTTCATGCCAGCATATCGCATGGTCTGGTGCTGCAAGAGGCACTACACGATTGGTGTAAAAAGAGCGGAATGGTACTGAACATTGGTAAGTCCTGCTGCATATACGAGTATTTACGAGGACGAAGAACCCTTACGTGTTTGATTACAAGATTTATGGGCATCCCCTTAAGGTGGAATTTCCCTGACGCGGCTGCGGCGGGCGACCAGCCGCTCTCCACTCCTTCAGTGTATTTAGATGAAACCGATTTCCCTGACGCGGCGGCGCACAGTGGATGGAAACAGCAGTTTTTGTGCAAAAACCTCTTAGATGAGCCAAGTGGTTGAACTTGATATGGATTTTCATGTTTTTTGGAGTGCTGAGTCGATTGAAACCATTCCCAACTCCCTAACTATAATGGCTAATCGGATAGCAACGTTTTAGCGAATTTTCTTAGAAAATGAAGCTATTGCAATGGCTCCAAAATTTAAAATAAAAATTCAAAATATTTTTCATCATGTAAATCCTTCTTGAAGTATTCTGAAACGATTCCTGGATTTTAACGCTTTTTTACACGTACATATATTTGTATATATAAGAATGCCCTGCTTTCTACATTGGAAAAACCGAAACCAGTCATATCCTTTATTACTGCACCAAGCATCTACTGCCAAAACGATAACTAGTAAAAAAAAGATGTGGCGATGAAGGGCAAATGAGAACCTTTTTCATTTTTTCATAGCGCGAAAGCTGATTCAAAATAGCTGAATAATCAAGCTGAATAATTATTTTGAAGGGACGTAAGTATAACCGAAATGGGTTACTTAATTATTTTTTATTCACCTGATGTAAAACCGTTTCTTCCAAATTCGGGTATCGTTCGCCCATATCTTTCTCTAACTCACTTCCACTCTTAAATAAAATATCGCAAAGCACTGAATATGGAATTTCAAGAGATAGTTTTTTTACCACGATGTTACGATTTTCTTTTTCCACAATGTGTGTTTAAATGTTAGGTACCACTCTTCCGCTGACGATGAATGTGATAATGATAGAAGACTGCTCCCAAAGAACTATTTTTCTAGACGAAGAATGAATTGTAACATTCATTCTCGGGACAAGGTTCCGACCTAGTGGTTTAGGTATTTACTCCGACTCGTCAAAGCAGGAGTTGATAGGCGGGTGCTTTTATCAACGTTTTCGTTCATAGTGATCACCGACGGCGGAGAACGGCGATCAAATTAATACACAAGACACTTGAATGAGTGCGTAGTCGGATTATTTCAGTCCCAGGACGACCGGAGATGACCTGCACTTTTGGCACTCTACCAAAGTTAAATAATCACATGATTTTTCCAAAAATCCTCATTATCACTGCTTACTCTTGGTGATGCACCAAAAAAATGTGAAAAAATGATCAAGTACACCTAAACATGTATGCAATACATGGTATATTTCGTCTTGGGGAATTTCCCCAGTTTTGGAGGCGTAATCAATCATCAATAACTGCTACACCAAAACCCTAATTTCAAGCATACGACCAATTATCACACTCAATGCCTTCTCAAAATTGTCTGCATTCCCAAATGGGGAAACTAAGGGCTAAGTTTGTGTCTGAAGGTATCTAGGAACAATATAAAAATGGGAAAATATTTTTATTAACTCTTTCATTTTTTGGGGTTTTTGCACGCTTCCATCCACTGTGCGGCGGCCGGCGGCTGGCCTCCGCGGCTACATGGTCTTGAAAACCGCTACATGACAGCCGCCGCGGCTGCGGCCGGACTGGTCGAGGGAGCAGTCCAGCCGCGCGCCTACGCGGCTAGGGTATGTAGACCCGCAATGTTCTCTCCCCTCATAATTATACATCCCTCTGAAAAGAGCGACTTGTTTGTGCATTCAGAAATGTATGTACCAACAAATTGTTACTCATAATAAAAAATACTCTGCCAAACTAGCACATAGCTTCCTCATCCCTGACGTTCGCGCATGCGCATGGGCTTGAAATACCCACATTATATGGCACCATCTAGGATTTAGAAAAACCGATCGAATATCGAAATCCGACCAAAACTTTAGAATTTGAGGCTGTTATGACAATTATTACCTCAAAGTTAGGGCGACTTTTTCTTCAGCAGAAATAGGTACTGGAACTTGTGCTGTACCATATTTCGTGAGGTCTTCTCTCACCAACGAAACGATGTGGTGAATTTTTTTTTTAAATACATTTTTATTTGTTATAAAGGTGATACATATGGTAAAATGTGGTGAAGTTTTTTTTTTAAATACATTTTTATTTGTGCTAAAGGTGATACATATTACTTACAAAATGACAATGTTACGACCCCCTATAAGAAAACTTGTGCTGGGGGTCGGAGTGCTGACCCATCCTAATTATAATTAAATTTATCATATCAACATACGTAAATGTATCTTACAAATATATATATATATATATATATATATATATATATATATATATATATATTCAAAAAATATAAAATAAAATAACCGTCAAAATTTACTGGGATATCGACGAAAAACAGAAATACATTGAAAATCTACCTAGGAAACGAAATTGTACTTCAATGAAATCAGTCGAATACATGATTCGAAATTCCAAAAGGCATACTTGAAGGGTTGAAATGAAATACTTTGTCAATTTATTTTTAAAAACAAGTAGCGAAACCTGTTTCCCCTTCAAGGAGGATGGGAGAGAATTAAAACGAGAGCCCCCCCTAAAATGAATACAACCTCTGTCCCATAGCAGTGTTCATTCTCGGCGTGAGCAGGGTGATCTCATCAGCTGCCCTCGTACCTAATACTGACTAATACGGAGTTTTTTCTGCAATCTTAAATCTAGCACTACGAACTCCTTGAAAATTGACGAAATCGGGAATCTGATCGGTTTTTTAAGCAAAATTTTAATTAGGCTTTTCTGAGTGATTGCTAGGGGATTTAATTTTGATTCAAATGCTGAATCCCATGCCACTACACCTTAAACCAACAAGGAATGAACCATTGCTTTGTAAAATAATTTTTTTAGCTTCATGCTCATAAAATGTTTGAAGTTCAGCCGAAAAAAAGATCTGAAACGTTGTTCATCATTTATCAGGTGGCAGTAGACGAGAATGTTGAAAACATGGGTGCATGAGGCTCCTTGCTCATCAACAATAATTCCTCCTCTGCTAATAAAAGGGCCACAACAATATTCTCGCTCGACATGATCGAAATCGAAACTGGAGCCTAGGTATGCGGCCGCTGGCCGCCGCCGCGGCCGCGCCTCTCTGAGAAAACTCTCTTTCACAGCGCGGCGCGGCCGGCGGCTGAGTATCTACATGACAAAATCGCGCGCCGCAGCCGCCGGCCGCAACGGCGTCAGGGAAATTCCACCTTTAGCCCCGGTGCACACGAGCGTCAAAATGACGCGTGACGCCGCGTCATTTTCAATCGGATAACTAGAGATACACAGCGGAGCATGGTGCGGTGCACACGGGACGCCGATACCTGCGTTGACGCGGATAGGTATCGAAGTTGACGCAGGTTTCTGTGGGACGCGCGTCACGGGCGATAGGTATCTTGCCGCCCGATACCCCTAGCAGTACTCAAGAGTCAATCGTCCGATGCACACGTGCAGCTGCGTCACTTAGCGTCATCCGTGTTTTTGAAGATTTCGGCCCACGATGGATGACAATGTTGATGTCGAATTACTCATCGACGCTGTAAAAAACCGCTGAGAAATTTGGGACGTCAGTCACCAGTGTTTTAAAGACCGCAACAAAAAAAAGTCCAGTCATGCAGCATGACCCCATGAGCGAATTTTTGAAGATGTTTCATGCAAATATTACCGATTTTTACAATTAGCGAACGGCATTATTTTGATTTTTGACTGATTTTTCAACTTTGAAATTTTTAAAAACTTGATACATATTCTTATAGGAAATTTTACGCTGATTCCGAATATACCACATGTTAGTATGCTGAAAAAATTATTTCGCACAACAAATCGCAAAAAAACAGGCTATTTTGAAATTGTTGACTACATTTTTGAAAATTTCAATCCGAAGATGTAATCCGATCATGCTGGCCAACGAACTTGAACTTTCGTTTTGTGTTCTTAACATTTTAAAATTTGTTTGAAGTTTCTATCACAATTCTACGGATAGTTATCGTCTGGAATGACACATACATATATACATACATACATACATAATATATACATACATACATACATACATAAAAAAATGCGTTAAACTTCAGAATATGATTCAGCATAGCCTGAAACGGATTTCTGCATACATTTTTTTCAAATATTCACATTCTACAAATTTTGAGGCGAGAGCAATAGCTTAATGTTCTTCAAAAATTCGCTAACAGGCTACCTGGGAATCAATTTGCGAAGCTATTTTTGGAGAAGACTTCGGGAGAAAAACAGAAAATGATAAAAACGCATGGAGTAAGTAATATATCTCGTTTTTATTGAAATTGGAGGCTATTGGCCGTAGTACATAAATATATTGAAAAAGACAATTGTAACATCTAGACTATTATTATTTCATTGAAGGTGGCGAGCGAGTGAATGACACGTCATGACGCGGCGTCCTGCGTCCTTTTGCCGCTCGTGTGCATTGAAACTCAGATAGGACGCAGATAGCGATTCCAAGAAATGACGCGGCGTCACGCGTCATTTCTTGGAATCGCTATCTGCGTCCTATCTGAGTTTCAATGCACACGAGCGGCAAAAGGACGCAGGACGCCGCGTCATGACGTGTCAGTCACTCGCTCGCCACCTTCAATGAAATAATAATAGTCTAGATGTAACAATTGTCTTTTTCAATATATTTATGTACTACGGCCAATAGCCTCCAATTTCAATAAAAACATGAGATATATTACTTACTCCATGCGTTTTTATCATTTTCTGTTTATCTCCCGAAGTCTTCTCCAAAAATAGCTTCGCAAATTGATTCCCAGGCAGCCTGTTAGCGAATTTTTGAAGAAAATTAAGCTATTGCTCTCGCCTCAAAATTTGTAGAATGTGAATATTTGAAAAACTTTTATGCAGAAATCCGTTTCAGGCTATTCTGAATCATATTCTGAAGTTTAACGCATTTTTTAATGTAAATATGTATGTATGTATATGTCATTCCAGACGATAACTGTCCGTAGAATTGTGCTAGAAACTTCAAACAAATTTTAAAATGTTAAGGACACAAAACGAAAGTTCAAGTTCGTTGGCCAGCATGATCGGATTACATCTTCGGGTTGAAATTTTCAAAAATGTTGTCAACAATTTCAAAATAGCCTGTTTTTTGCGATTTGTTGTGCGAAATAATTTTTTCAGCATACTAATATGTGGTATATTCGGAATCAGCGTAATATTTCCTATAAGAATATGTATCAAGTTTTCAAAAATTTCAAAGTTGAAAAATCAGTCAAAAATCAAAATAATGCCGTTCGCTAGTTGTAAAAATCGGTAATATTTGCATGAAACATCTTCAAAAATTCGCTCATGGGGTCATGCTGCATGACTGGACTTTTTTTTTGTTGGGGTCTTTAAAACACTGGTGACTGACGTCCCAAATTTCTCGGCGGTTTTATACAGCGTCGATGAGTAATTCGACATCAACATTGTCATCCATCGTGGGCCGAAATCTTCAAAAACACGGATGACGCTAAGTGACGCAGCTGCACGTGTGCACCGGACGATTGACTCTTGAGTACTGCTAGGGGTATCGGGCGGCAAGATACCTATCGCCCGTGACGCGCGTCCCACAGAAACCTGCGTCAACTTCGATACCTATCCGCGTCAACGCATGTATCGGCGTCCCGTGTGCACCGCACCATGCTCCGCTGTGTATCTCTAGTTATCCGATTGAAAATGACGCGGCGTCACGCGTCATTTTGACGCTCGTGTGCACCGGGGCTTAGGGTAAGTACAGTACGCCGCACCATCACTGTTCACCATCGATGCCCGCACCCTCGCGGTAAACGCGATGGTCAACCTCCTGAATTTCACATAGATGTTCATAGCTCCTGGTGTTCATAGTGGTTCACTTTCTGAGGGGGTCACCTTCGATGTTTTCCCGCCTTTTCACTTCATTTTCACACGAGCTCTTGCATGATCAGCATCGGCATGATGTTGAGTGATAGTGACGATGAATTGGAAATGGGCACCGCCGCAAAGTGGTTTTTAATGAGTGGACTGTTTTCGAATCGGCGGTTCAAAGTTCACCCCTTGAACCAAATGAGGGAACAACTGGGTGAATATCACCACTTATTTCCTCAACTGAGGAAAGATGAGGGTAGGTTCCGAAAGTACATGACGATGACAATGGAAACGTTCGATTACATATTATCTAAAGTGGACACGAAGCGCTACCCGAACTGCCACTCCGATCCGATTTTGGCTGAACTTAACTCACACTGAACGGGAAGTAAAAGCTGTGAATCACACAGGACAGCCGGAGGGGCGGCCTCTCAGCCAATCACGTTCGAGTCCACATCGCGGTCAATCCTCGCTGCCCTCCTGAAAATCAAATGAATTTGATTTTCAAAAAACAGCGAGGGTCGACCTCGGAGGTCGGATGATGGCATCGCAGTGATGGTGCGTCACTATGAATGCTCCCACAACACTACACGTATTTGTTTTACATCGCGGTTACTGCGAGGGTGCGGGCATCGATGGTGAACAGTGATGGTGCGGCGTACTGTACTTACCCTTACGAAAGTTGACCAAGTGCGGGATTTGGGGATAATTATGGACTCCGACATGTTATTTGTTCCTCATATCGATGCTATTTCATTCAGATCATATCGCTCCTAGGGTTTTGCCTAGAGAGCATCGCTTACTATACGTGTCCTTGGTGAGGCCAATACTTGAGTTCACAAGTGTACTTTGTTCTCCTTATTCCCAAGAACATAATATAAAATCCTTCGAAAAAATTCAACGAAAGTTTCTCCAAATGGCATTTTTCACATTTAATTTGCATAATGACTTGGAGTGAACGATTACGTAATCCCTCTAGTGTGTAAATGTGCATAAACCCCAAAAAAAGGAGGGGGAAAAAACCGCATTACTCTGATTTCAACTAGATAATTTACGTCTCATTATCCGCTATGCTATCCGTTACACTGATGTAAATTGTAACGCCCATATATGACCGTCGACTCGACGATGACAGCGCTGACAGCGGAAGGGAAGGAACTAAAGCTTCATGAACCCCTAGACCAGGGGTCTCCAACCTACGACCCATGGGCCACATCAGACCCTCGGAACAGTTACAAACTGAAAAGACTTGTGTACCTACTCATTTATTGTCAAGTTTTTCTTTTTTCATCATTAAAACTTAAGAATCATATAAATTTGTAGTACATTACAATGATTTGGTCTTTTATTATCCTGCGTTTTCATGAGGCTTACTTGAAAACTTATTTTAGAGAACAAATGTAATTTTATGACAAGCAGTAATATTAATTCAGCTTTCTGAACTAATCTAATTTTTAGAAGTTTACCTAATGTTATATTAATAATTCAAGGGTATTTGAAATAATCATTGAAATTTTTACTGAAAGTAGGCCTAAGTAAAAATCATGAATAATTGTGTTACTTAGGTCTGGTATATTTTGTTCACAACATTATTTTTAACTATCTTAAAAGAACATGATTTGAGTTATCCAACAACAAAGATATATAAGGGAATATAGCTACTTAGAAAACTAAGCACAGAATATCTCAATAACCACCACTGAACACTGAGCTTCAGTAAAAAAGGTTGGAGACCCCCGCCCTAGACAATGAGCGTTACTCACGTATTCATTTTGGTTTATTATTTCCAATAATAAGCCTATGTGATCGTGTAGCAAAAAAATTTTATAACCCCCCCTTAAACTTTGTCTCTTTACGTTTCAAGGTGCGTAGAATCCAAATTTGAAATGACCGTCCGCCATCCGGGCCATAAAAGGCCTAAGAATTGACTTAAAAAACCCGTTCTTTCGCACATAGACTCCGTTTGGGGTCTAGTTGGTCCTAACGTTTAACCATCCCGATCACTTTACTCGCATAGATGGTATGGGCCAAAAACGGGCGAAAAAGTGTCTTTTTCAAGGCTTTGAGTGTTAGACTTACGCACGCACGCCTGGCACGCTTGGCAGGGGGTCACGGTGGGTGGTGAGGGGGGGGGGGGGGTGAGAGGAGGCGCCGCGGCACCTTGTGGTGTCTGGGGTGACCAGGGGCGTAGCAGAGGGGTGTAGGAGAATGGATATTTATTACTTTTACGTGTTATACCCATATAATACACCGCGGCACCATGAGGTGGGTACGGCGTTCCTTCGAGGCATGAATATATGTTTTTTCTAGGTCATATTTGTGTGTTAATACCAATGCTTTTCCTACGCATATTTAATAACATATCCTTTCGACTTTTAGTACGTACATAGATAATGATATTATTAAGGCAATAACTATTTGAATAGATAGGAGGTCAAATCGAAAAATATAAACATGCGTATATAATTATAGAAGTATAGATTGTGGCAACTCGAAATAGGACACGCCGAGGAGTCTGGACGGGCCTTATGACGTACGCAAGCCAACTAAAACTACGATCATATTCAATTGAAAAAATAATAAACCTTTGTGAAATAATTTGCAACGTTTATCATTTTTCGATTCCATTTTAAGAAATTTGATACCGCCCGCACTCTCCTACGTTAGTTAGTTTTCTTACTATGATTTCTAAAAGTTTGCACTGGTGACGTCACACTGGTAAGCAGGGGGTTTCCACCCTGGCGGGAGAGGTGCTTTGACGTCACCAGTGTGCGAAACTTCAAAAAATCGTAGAATGAAAACTACCAATCGTAGGAGAGTGCGTTTGACGCCAAACTTCTTAGAATGGAATCTTGTTCCATGTAAAAATAGTTAAAATACCAATTTCTTACCCACAAGTAACGCTAATTTCGTTTGGGCTTGAGAACTCGAGAAGGGACAAGGGATATTTATATCTTATATACATTTTTACATGAAGCAGTCGATGCGTCGGATCTTCTCGGAAGATTGGATTTCCGAGTTCCCTTCAGATCCACACGCGACATTGATGTATTTACTGCGCAGTAATAGTAAACTAATTACGGTTTTTTTTACACCACTCCCTCGGATCATGAGGACTGCGAACAGGCTGCGGGCGGACTTGTTGCATCAAGTTTTTCTGAATTTATAAGCGAGGTTCGGGCTCTGGAAGATTATTACCGAGTTTATTTTAAGTTATTAAACAAATTATTTTGTTAAATTGTAACATACGGTGGATGGGTATAATTGCAATGATTGGTATAAATCAGTACTAATCAATTATTGTTAGGTTGTGATTTTGTAACAAATGATTTAATTATTGTATTTGGGCTTTTGCCCGTTATATATGAATAAATAAATTACTAGGTAAATAGAATCAAACGGCTGTTGTTTTTCAACAGTGGTAAAATATCCACTCTCATTTTACGTTTTAGACTATTCTGAACAACTTTCGTTCCGTGTATTTCTCCTTTTATCTCTGTATGTGTATGTCCTTGTAACAAGCTTAATTTCCCCAATATTCAACAGGTTCTCATGAAATTTTTATGATATGTTCGGGTTAGCGTGAAGATGGTTTTCTATGAGTTTCATTGTTCTCAATTCAACTTCACTCGGCGCATGCGTAAACGTAAATTCCATCTACCATCATTTTCTCACGCCCCTGTTGACCGATCTCGCTCAAATTCGTAGGAAAGTTGAAAGAGGTTAATTTGGGCATTCCCTAGCAATTTCAACATAATCCTATTATTAGTAGCAATTGCGAATGCGCGAATATGTATTCCTTTTTAAACGAGCCTAATTTCAACAGTTTTCATCGGATTTTGATGAAATTTTAAGGGAATGTGCGGGTTAGGCTGTGTGAATGGTCCACAACTAATTCCATACTTTTCAAATTTGTTTGAAGGTGAAAAATAGGTTTGTGGTGAAAACCACCCCCTCTTTTCAACAGCCCTTTTTAGGGCTACCAAAAAGAGGTAGACATGGCACACAAACGTTTATAAGACGTCGAGTTATAACTCCGTCAAACAAAATATTTCACCAGAGAGAAAATGCGATATTTTCTCTCAATAATGAAATATTATCAAATAACATACAAGGCGACCTCCCTAAACACTTACTGGGCGAGAGAGACGCGACAAGTATTTCGAACCAAGTCGCCTTGAATGAGAAAACTCAAAAAGACAATCAAATGTCCTCTAGAACTAACAAGGACGGTTCTAGCAAGCCTACACGCCAATCAGAAACTCTGATTGCGCGAGAGACAATAGACGAACCAACCAGGAGGCGGCAAGCAAATTACAACCGCCTCTGGTTCAGAAGCAAAGAGGGCCGAGAGACCCAGTCTCAACAACGGACGCAGAGAAGCCACCCCGGGGACCCTGTCTCAGCAACGGACGCAGAGAAGCCACCCCGGGGACCCTGTCTCAGCGACGGACGCAGAGAAGCCACCCCCGGGGACCCCGTCTCAGAGACGGACACGGGGAAGCCACCCCAACAACCAATCAGAAAATAGCCCAATAAATCAACGGGCTAATTTGCATACTAGCCATTAAGTGGCCACCCCTTTCAACGCCACCCCCGGGTATAAATAAGGGAGGCGTTGGCCGGGTTAATTATTCCACTCACCGCTCTCGACGAGTACACTCTACCAGTACGAAGTTTCTACACGCTCTACGCTGACGACCCTTCTGCTCACGAGTTCTTTTCAGAACGGCAATTTATTGCTCACAAGGCATATCCTCTCTCTTCACAGATCTCACTTTGGCATCTACGAGTCCAGTGATCTTTTATCCTGCTCATTGCCCAACGTAGTTCTTCTGTCAGAACGCCACCCGGTACATCTATTGATATCCTCATTAGATCGTACGCCCGCAGGGACGTTCTAGACGTGTCGCCCGGGTTTCGTAGCACTAAGCTCTTAACCGACCGCCGGGGCACGCCGATAAATTACTCAGCTCATCCGCTCTAATTTATCGTCCAAGGAAGCCTTTTTCAAGGCTACAAGGTAGGACCCTGACATCCGAGCAAAGGAAAGAAGCTCTGTCAAGCGAGTCCACCTTCCAAATCCTGCATCCTATACGGAGAGGTATTAAAGACGAGTTAATCAACTCGGGTACATCGATGGAGCGCCGCCCGTCCTACTTCCTCATGCAAGAGGAAGCAGAGCCCGGCGCGGTCGGGAGCTCTAGCCCACGAAGCGCTCCCTACCCGATACTCGACCCGTCCGCTGGTCCTAGCGACAGACAAAGGCTCGATTCTCGCGAAGAGATCGCCTTACTACCTAACATATCCGTGAAGGAAACGTTAGGTCAAGCCTCACACACACAAAAGTTCGAGGATCCCTTCCAGACTCGCTCTGAAGTCAATCATCGTGATTCGACAAAGATATCGGAATATCCACGATATTCTACGCAAGGCTACCCGGCCGATCCGAGTGTCAAATTCACTCCTAACTTGCTCAAAACACAAGATACTTTTCAGTACCTCAACCAAGCCCGTTATATTCCCCCTACAGATATAAATCTTAGGCCGGAATATTACACAACGGCTCAGCACCAAACAGATCGGACCCAGCACGCACTAAGCGAGCCCAGTGCTCCACGCGGCCTATACACGAACTATCCTCAGGTTCCGCCCGCCAAGCAAGATGACCTTGGCGGTTTCACTCACATTCCTTTCGGAAATATTACGGGGACTAACCCGCATAATCAGAACATAAACGTCCCACTTGGTCTACCTACACCAAGTCAGACATATATAAATCCACTACAAATGGTGACCCCGCCTTTGAACAGGCTTAACACGGAGCATTTCGTTCCCTCTTATGCAGCTAGTGGATTTCAGGGAACCACTGCGGGCGTGCGACCCCCGCCGGGCTTATACGCCCCACATCTCACACAACAACCCTCTGCACAAAGTGGCTTTCGAGCACTTTTAGAGGAAATGGGAGATTACCAAAAACCTATCTTCCAAAAGAAGAATATTGATCGTGCACTCGCCGAGTTCGATCAATACTGCGTGCGAAAAAACCTGAGAACGCAGAACGAATGTTTCTCAGCTATCTACAAGTGGGTACCTGAAGAAATGCGGGAAGCTATTGACTCAGCTTACCTCACGGCACCCCACGCACCTTACGAAGAGGCCAAACAGCGCCTACAACGGGAATACGGGCTGTCCTTGCAGGACAGGCTCCTCGCGCTCGAGGACCCCGCATCTCTCGCCAAAAAACCCAGCACCAAGTACCATGAAATGTACTCTAAGGCTGTTGGGTACTTCTCAGAGGCTTTGATCACTCAAAAGTGGATCGAAACTCTGCCCATCGAAGCCCGGGGCATGGTCGCAGCACAGCTTACCACGAATGCCCGGCTCGACCTAGCTGATACGCTACACGCGTACAAAACAGCGAATCCTCCTCTCAACATAAGAGGAGTAGAATCTACTTCAAAACCTACCAAGACTGGTTTCAAAAAGGCCCTCTCACAAAAAGCTGAGTCCAAACCTCAGCAAGCAGAGCGTAAGCCTCACAAACCAACGGCCTACTTCTGCCGGAACCACGCCCGTTTCGGTAGCGAAACTCGCAAGTGTGCAGACCCAGAGTACTGCACTTGGAAGGCAAATACCGCCTCCAAACCTATCAAAAAGGCAGCGCCTATCAGCCAGCCTAAAAACTTGGTTTCAAGCGAAAAAACTCACAGACCGGTACAAGAAAGTACCGTTCCAACCTCAGACGCAGAGAGTTCGGAAAACGAATAACTGCCAGTGTATCTGAGCCTATACACCGGCAGACTAAAGAGTATAAAAGGCTCTTTTTCAAGTGCAAACTAAATGGCACTGACTTTCTCATTGACACGGGAGCAGAAGTGAACATTCTGCCCCACAATGTCACCAAAAAATTGGGCTTAAAAATTCTTAAGTCCAATGTCAAGCTCACAGCAGCTAACGACGCCCCTATAGACACACTAGGGCGTGCTGACACGACAATTAACATCGGCCTCGGAGACATGACCACCGATTTCATGATCACTAAAGTTGATCTAGCGATCCTCGGTATACCATTCCTCGAGTCTTGGGATATCGGAATACGGGTCAAACACAAATATATCTACAAAGATAAAGTAAAGAGCTATGCCGATCAAAAAATCGCTGCAGTCATGAGCAGAAAATTTACTGACGAACAAATAGCAGCTGCTATTCCTCATCGTGACAACAGTCCTAAACCAGAGGACACACAGCTCACAGAGGACGAAAACATACGCTCTATCATTGAAAAATACAATGATAAAATGAACAAACTTCAAGGAAAGTGGAAAAACAACGGTGTTTACCACCGTATAACCACGGAAGGAACACCAGTACACTTCCGTGCAAGGCCCATGGCAGGCGAAAAACGGGCTCAGGTTAAAAATACTTTCGACAAAATGCTCACAGAGGGCATCATCGCTCCCTCCGACTCCGAATGGGCTTCTCCGCTACATTGCGTGCCCAAAAAAGATGGAACATGGAGAATCACGGGCGATTACCGATTCCTCAATGCAAAAACTAAGAAAGACGCCTACCCGCCGCCTCACATTCGCTCTTTCCAAGCGAATTTACACAATACACAAATCTATTCGACAATAGATTTAAAATCGGCATATTACCATATCCCGATGCACCCAGATGACGCTCATAAAACGGCCATTATTACCCCTTTCGGTCTCTATGAGTTTAAAAAAATGAGCATGGGTTTGGCCGGAGCGGCTCAAACATGGCAAAGGTACATGGACAGCGTCATGCGGAAATTCGATTTCGCATTTGTCTACCTAGACGACATATTGGTGGCTTCTAAAAATTACAAAGAACACATGAACCACCTCAAACAAATTTTCGACAAACTAGGAGAACACGGACTCCGAGTAGGTTTTGACAAATGCATTTTTTCAAAACCTACCGTCGATTTCCTAGGTTTCACTATCTCAAAAGAAGGGATAATTCCTAAACGAGATAAAATAGAGGCCATAGAGCAATTCCCTCGGCCAATAGACATACGAAGCCTACGCAGATTCCTAGGTATGTGTGGTTTCTACCGAGCTTGCTCAAGTAAATTCGCTCACACAGCGCAACCTCTGTATGACTCCATTCAGTCAAACAAAAAGAATGACAAAACCCCTATCGAATGGACATCAGAGAGAGAAAAAGCTTTCAACAGCTTAAAACACGCAATGATAAAAGCTACATTGCACAATATTGCTCATCCCCACCCTACAGCGGAGTGGAGAATAGTTTGCGATGCATCCGATACACACATCGGAGCGGCACTGGAGCAGGAAATTACAGACAAACACGGCTCGAAATCTTACCAACCATTGGGATTTTTCAGTAAAGAAATTCCGGAACAATGGAAGAATAAAGCCTCGTTCGACAAAGAGATGTTCGCCGCTTATCAAGCTTGCATTCATTGGCACAATGACTTGGACGGCCGCTCTTTTCATATTTGCTCAGATCACAAGCCTCTGCTAGGCACAATGCTAAAAAAAAACGCACATTTTTCTAAAATGCGATTGAGATGGCTAACATACATCTCCCAAATGACAAGTGACATACGACACATACCCGGAGAAGACAACGTCGTAGCCGACGCACTCTCCAGACCTTTCGACCCAGTTGAAATTCAAACAAAGTCAATTTCAACCCAAACTGACGAGGGTCCGTCCGTAGCCAAAATTTCACAAATTACGGCCGCAATAGAGTGCAACCTTTTACTGCACATCTCAAATGCACAGATTCATTCTCCTCCTAACGCAGAGGACAAACTAAAACTCACACGAGTTGAATTCCCTCAAGGAGAGATTTGGTGTAACCTGGACTTAGGACACCCAAGACCTTATATTCCGAACGAAATAAGGCACGAAATAATCAGCCAAATTCACAGTTTGGGACACCCGGGCATACACTCTACAGTGTATAAGGTAAAACAGAGATATTTTTGGCACGGCCTTCGTGCGGATGTCTCCAACTGGGTCCGGGCATGCGAGACTTGCCAACGAGCAAAAATCACTCGCTCCGTGAAGCTCCCTTACTCCGAATTTGAAACGGCTACCAAATTCTCCCATGTACACGTTGACATTACCGGACCCTTACCTTTAGCTAAAGGAGGGAAGCGTTACATCCTAATGATGGTCGATAGAGCAACGGGTTGGCTAGAGGCAGTCCCTCTTAACAACATCGAAACGTCCACTATCACAAACGCCTTTATAAATATTTGGGTAGCCTCAAAAGGTGTACCTAAATACATTACAAGTGACCAGGGCACACAATTCGAATCAGACCTATTTCATTCCATTATGGAACGTCTCGGAGTAAAACATACTCACACGTTGCCATACAAACCGTCAACAAACGGAATGGTGGAACGCAGAAATAGGTCCTTGAAAGAGGCTCTCAAAGCACAGGACGAACATTGGCTCGACGCCCTTCCGAAAGTACTACTCGCCATGCGTACGGCAGTAGACCCAGCAACGGAAACTACGCCCTTCCAAAAAGTTTATGGAATTGACGTGCCGCTCCCAGGCGACATATTCGTAACTTCTACGAACATTTCCGAGCCTCTCTTTTTCCGATCTACGCATATCAGGCATAATAATACGAAATATGCCGTCAACATGCCCAAAAATTTAGATACATGTACACATGTCTACATAAGAGTGCCCACACAGCTCTCCTCTTTGCAATGTCCTTACACAGGACCATTCAAAGTTGTTAAAAGAGATAAGTTTTCGGTTACAGTGCAAATTGGCGAACACAAAAAAAAGGTTCCCAAACAGCAAATCAAACCAGCTTACACTCTAAACACAGACGAAGCTGTTTCACTAAGCACAAATCAGGCTGAAAATAAGGAGGAGACTCCCCGAAAATCCGCCAGAGGGCGCGTCCCCTCTACCAAATTCGACGAGAGGTGGGTGACTGCGCTCGAAGCAGGCCACGCCCACTTTTCTCGGGTAGGAGCAGTGGGAGATATAAATACGGAGCGCCCCGGGCCCGGAGCTCATACCAATCTTGACTATGGCAGCATCCACTACCACGCAAGAAGAAATGATGATGACGGAAGAGGTAGAGAATTTCCTCCTTGCGGAGGAAATTCCTGCGCCCATCGGCCCGCTCCCGCCTTCACCCGAGAAGAACAAACCGGCAGACGCCAGCGCTCCCAGAGAGGTAATTTGGAGAACGCCAGCCGCGTTCACGAAGCCAGCTCCACCCGCTCAGCAGCTACCCAAAGCTCCACCCGCTCACCAGCTGCCCACTACGCCACGCAAGTGGATCAGCTCGGGCGACGTCCCCGTGCCTCGTTGGGACGAAATGAGCGCAGCGGGGTGGACGTCACCGGAACCAGCTCCTCCGCAACGACCCAGCCGCGGCCGCGGGCCAAACCCTCGCGGGTTTGGTACCCGTCGGCAGAGCTCGGGCCGGCCAAGAACGCCCCGCGGTGCTCGCCGAAACCGGCGAGGCCGGGGCTCACACCAGGCGCGGGACGAGAGGCCTGCACCTCCGCCTCCGCCCCAACTGGTGGAGGTAACATACGGGGAATTCCGTATGTCCCTCCCAGTTCTCCCCAACCGGCGTCGTCGTTGATAACACGACGTCTTGGGGGGGCGCCTGTGGTGAAAACCACCCCCTCTTTTCAACAGCCCTTTTTAGGGCTACCAAAAAGAGGTAGACATGGCACACAAACGTTTATAAGACGTCGAGTTATAACTCCGTCAAACAAAATATTTCACCAGAGAGAAAATGCGATATTTTCTCTCAATAATGAAATATTATCAAATAACATACAAGGCGACCTCCCTAAACACTTACTGGGCGAGAGAGACGCGACAAGTATTTCGAACCAAGTCGCCTTGAATGAGAAAACTCAAAAAGACAATCAAATGTCCTCTAGAACTAACAAGGACGGTTCTAGCAAGCCTACACGCCAATCAGAAACTCTGATTGCGCGAGAGACAATAGACGAACCAACCAGGAGGCGGCGAGCAAATTACAACCGCCTCTGGTTCAGAAGCAAAGAGGGCCAAGAGACCCAGTCTCAACAACGGACGCAGAGAAGCCACCCCGGGGACCCTGTCGCAGCGACGGACGCAGAGAAGCCACCCCCGGGGACCCTGTCTCAGCGACGGACGCAGAGAAGCCACCCCCGGGGACCCCGTCTCAGAGACGGACGCGGGGAAGCCACCCCAACAACCAATCAGAAAATAGCCCAATAAATCAACGGGCTAATTTGCATACTAGCCATTAAGTGGCCACCCCTTTCAACGCCACCCCCGGGTATAAATAAGGGAGGCGTTGGCCGGGTTAATTATTCCACTCACCGCTCTCGACGAGTACACTCTACCAGTACGAAGTTTCTACACGCTCTACGCTGACGACCCTTCTGCTCACGAGTTCTTTTCAGAACGGCAATTTATTGCTCACAAGGCATATCTTCTCTCTTCACAGATCTCACTTTGGCATCTACGAGTCCAGTGATCTTTTATCCTGCTCATTGCCCAACGTAGTTCTTCTGTCAGAACGCCACCCGGTACATCTATTGATATCCTCATTAGATCGTACGCCCGCAGGGACGTTCTAGACGTGTCGCCCGGGTTTCGTAGCACTAAGCTCTTAACCGACCGCCGGGGCACGCCGATAAATTACTCAGCTCATCCGCTCTAATTTATCGTCCAAGGAAGCCTTTTTCAAGGCTACAAGGTAGGACCCTGACATCCGAGCAAAGGAAAGAAGCTCTGTCAAGCGAGTCCACCTTCCAAATCCTGCATCCTATACGGAGAGGTATTAAAGACGAGTTAATCAACTCGGGTACATCGATGGAGCGCCGCCCGTCCTACTTCCTCATGCAAGAGGAAGCAGAGCCCGGCGCGGTCGGGAGCTCTAGCCCACAAAGCGCTCCCTACCCGATACTCGACCCGTCCGCTGGTCCTAGCGACAGACAAAGGCTCGATTCTCGCGAAGAGATCGCCTTACTACCTAACATATCCGTGAAGGAAACGTTAGGTCAAGCCTCACACACACAAAAGTTCGAGGATCCCTTCCAGACTCGCTCTGAAGTCAATCATCGTGATTCGACAAAGATATCGGAATATCCACGATATTCTACGCAAGGCTACCCAGCCGATCCGAGTGTCAAATTCACTCCTAACTTGCTCAAAACACAAGATACTTTTCAGTACCTCAACCAAGCCCGTTATATTCCCCCTACAGATATAAATCTTAGGCCGGAATATTACACAACGGCTCAGCACCAAACAGATCGGACCCAGCACGCACTAAGCGAGCCCAGTGCTCCACGCGGCCTATACACGAACTATCCTCAGGTTCCGCCCGCCAAGCAAGATGACCTTGGCGGTTTCACTCACATTCCTTTCGGAAATATTACGGGGACTAACCCGCATAATCAGAACATAAACGTCCCACTTGGTCTACCTACACCAAGTCAGACATATATAAATCCACTACAAGGTTAGCTTCTCGTATTTCATCATTGTCGCTTAGCGCTTTCGCCCCGTCAGAGCTTATTGTATATTTCATCTAATGGTAAGTGATAGTTTCCCAAACTTGTGTTAAAAATCAAATTTGGGGTCTAGTTGGTCCTAGGAGCTCAAGATTTTCTCACTCAGAATTTACTAAATTTTCAAAATCTAATCTCAAACCTTCTCCTCATATTACTACCTATTTTCAGCCCTGGACTTGCTCATATGGGCCTCCTGGGGATATACCACAACAAGTTACAAGTGTACAAGTTAACAAGTACAGGTACTTGTAATGCACGGTAAACTAGAACAAGTGTTTCACCAAAACAAAGAGTACAAGTGTAGAAAAGTTACACTCGTGGAACCTAAGTTTACAAGTATAGTAGAAAAGAAAAATGGTGTGTAGGAACTAACGAAATGAACAACGTCAAGCGGAATGCCGAAATTGAAGTTTTGTCAGCGAATCATAATATAAAAACGATGTTAAGTATGCGATAGGACGTTTATCGTACATGACAAGGTGTAATGATTGGAAGACAGACAAATTATAAACTGACAAGTGGAGAAAGTGTGTATTTGATTTCAACTTATTCTGATGGCTAGCATACCTGACCTAACCCTGATACATAAATCCCACTTGGGTCATGTCATGCCTTGGGCAACTGTTATGAAAGAATATGGCTACTAAATAATAATAAATCATTATCATTAAATATTATTGATAAATTAAATATAAATTAATTAGATAAATAAATTGAATTAAAAATACTATCTTATAGGTAGGTACCTACTTACTAGGTATCTAAAAGTTTTAGAATGGACTATATTATTATTAAAAGTACTAAAAATTATCAAGGCTTCAATTCAAATCATCAATTCAACAGCTTCCTAGAGTGTAAAACATAGAAATTAGCTTCAAGAGCCACTCATCTTATCCGAACCCTGGGCATCGTCAAGGAAATGTCCTAAAGAGGCTACATAAGAAATTACAGCTTCCCAGAGTGTAAAGCATAGAAATTAACTATTAAAATGATTTAA
Source organism: Adelphocoris suturalis (assembly GCA_030762985.1). Classification (NCBI taxonomy): domain Eukaryota; kingdom Metazoa; phylum Arthropoda; class Insecta; order Hemiptera; family Miridae; genus Adelphocoris; species Adelphocoris suturalis. The sequence continues at coordinate 50,417,936 of CM061043.1, read as the reverse complement.
CCACCGCTTCACAAATCAAACCGTTCTCGCAATATTTGGATCACCTGCTATTAATCAAATCATCGAAACACCAGCTCAATGAAATCATCAGAAATTAACAAGCGGTGGCAATCATGTTCACAATATCAATTATTGAGAATGATCACCTGAGTCTACACAATTATTCAAATAACCTTGCTCATAACTCAGCTTGTTGGCCACGCACTTCGCAGTAGTTAACATAATATGGTTGGATAAATCGAGAGCTTTCGAACGAATGGTCAACGAATTTTGTGGGTTGAAAAACGACGAAGTACCATTTCCCTAGCAACGACTCGGTTGTAAGCTGAAATCATCAAAATATTTTTGTGAGCAATTTTCCGTGACGTTTTTTAGTTTATGTGTCATAGCAAAGACATAAAGAAACTAGTTGATTGTTCTCTACGCAATGCAGTGAGTCTATTTTATTTATTGCTATCGCGTGAGCAAGTTTTCGTGACGATTTTTCAGTTAATGTGCCAAAGCAAAGACATGAAAATGTCAAAATCAATACCTGACTAAACTTCTACTTACGTAAATCCGTCGATGAACGTCGTGCTTAGGAGCGAATTTTATTCAATGTGATCGTTGATTTTTCTTCATTCCACAACATAGAACACATAGAACAACGCACTCCAACTCGACCGACAATACAAAGGTCTTTATTACAAAAGATGTATTCAACAACTTAGGTATGTATTCAACAACTTATAGGTACTTATAACAACGCTATAATACGGACTTTAGATTAGAGTAAATTCTTGGGAACAACCAAACGAACTTAAAGAAACATCACATATTACTTGCAAAGACAACAAAACATAGACGTACATACCCAACAGGCTAAATCAGTTTGGCTAACGGAATAAACCAAAACTCCTCTAGTGGAAGCGACTCATAACGTAAATTTCATTCTACGGTCTTTAGAAAAGTTGGAAACCCTGTCTGGGGCAGAGCCCCCCAAAATCATGAGAAATTTCCCGTTATGACCTCTTTTTCCCGTTCCTTGCCCCGTATTTCCCGTTTCTTGCCCTTTATTTCCCTTTTTTTTCCCTTCAAAGTCTAACCTGAATCGACGAAATTTCCCTCTTGATAGAGTGATATCATCGCAAATCGCAATCTACGTACTTTTTCGCTGGTAGATGGATCTTAAACCTCCTTGGATGGAGCGTAAACCTAGTCCTTCTAGCATCCACCTTGGAGCCACAGCATGGAGCTGTTTGTAAAGTCTTCATTCCAGTTTGTTACTTTTTTCCCAAATGTACTGGGGCAATGTCCCGATGCCCCCCCTCACGGGCCGCCCCTGACCATTTGAATCTTTCAAGGGTCTCGGAAGACATACTGAATCTCTCATTAAACTCAAAAATACACACGAAATGAGCGTTTATCCGTGGCCGAAAAAATCTTTGGCGTCTTCTACGCTGAATGCTTCTTGTCTGTATTCTTCAGCAGAAGATGATTTCCACATATTAAACACCGAAAAATTGTCAACTCACAATGCTGGAAAATAACAAGTTTACAGGTGAATGGACGTAGGTTAAAAATCAGCCATTTTTTACAACTGTAAAACAGTGACTTGTTCAAAATGATGGGGAAACACTTGCAACTTGTCCAAATTCGCCTGTACACTTGTTAATCTTCACAATGCACTACAAGTCTACACGTGTACTTTTATGAAACGCTTGCACACTCATTTTTTACAACTTGTACATAAAATCGGCTCGTAACTTGTCACTTGCTGCTTCATGAAATAGTAGGCCCCAGGTAGTATACAATGAGAGGGGTGCGAAAATGAGTGTAAAGCATGAATGTAACCAGCACCGTGTATTTAAACTTTAAAACCAAACCCAAAACGATGAACAATAGCCGAAATTAAAAGTAGGTACCATTGGATCACTAAAATGGAATATTAAAAATCAACTAAACCTCGCCAGCTGGCCAAAACAAAACTACGTTCTGCGTAATTCTGTCGAGTCGATATTTTAGGGGTCCGACTTCCTCTGATTCAACAATGTCGTAAAGGGCATCGACATTTATTTTAAAAAGATGAAAGAGCACACGCACTGGTGAAAACGACCGAGGAGTGACTGAAGGCTGAAAAGATTAATATTTTTCAGATTCATTGGTTATAGTTCAAACAGATAGATAGATTTATTCATTTCAATAGAGACTCATACATATGATGATATTACAAAGTAGAACTAGGCTACTCGCCTAGCTTACTTTTCCAACATTAGGCCCGTGCAGTTGGTTAAGGTCTAGGCGAAATAACAACTAGATTCAGTTTTTCAGTTTCATTTGTTATAGTTGAAACCACAAATACATAACAAAGATAACGATGCTTTAGATTACATTGGTGGTCGTCTAAGTATTCTATCTGAAGGGCGCGTTGTAGGTGCTTGTGGTCGGCGATCACGAAAGGTCCCAATTTTTCAATCTCAATTCCAAAGTTCTATTATTGCAGTAATAAAATAAGTCATGTTTTCACCTATGTAATTAATTTTTGATCAGGTTTTTTTGTGGCTGCTCTGTGCGATAGCTTCACAACTGCTTCATGCCTCTCATTTGGAAGTTATTTCCCTCTCTTCATGCTCAGTGGTAAGGATAAATTTTTCTTGCGTTTTTATGATTTTGATCTTTTGTGAGATAGGTACGCCGATTCGGGCAGACGAAGAACGATTTTTCTACTCGAACATGAAACTACTCACACTGCCTGCACACTTGTGGATTTTCACAGTGAACTTCAAGTCTACACTTTCTGGTACCTTTATGAAACGCTTGCACACTCATTTTTTACCACTTGTACATAAAATCTGCTTGTAACTTGTTACTTGTTGCTTTATGAAGTAGGCCCTTGGACTCGCTCCTAGCCACGCTCATATGGGCCTTCTTGACTGCGCCACCCCCCTTCACCCACCTACGAACCCCCTTCCAAGATCTTCTCGCGTCAAGTCGCCTTCCCACTGAAGTCTCTTCGCTTCTCTTCAGTCCGTCTTCGCCGTCCGCGCGCTGTCGGTCGCTTCCCAAATTCTTCTCAGATCTCGAATTTTCATTCTTCAGTTTCACCTTCGTCCTCTCGCACTCGCTAATTGGATCACGTGTCGACCTATCGCGTCCTCGTTTGGGATTTCAGCTGAACAGGTTTGTGTTTGTCAGTTTCTCTTCTCAATGTAGGTAGATACCTACATAATGTTAAGTCTTGTCGGCAGGTATTATCCAATACCAAGACACCTTACGAAGCCCCATCAAAAACACTTCCAACTTTACTATAATTTGCTACTAAATATTTGTTTAAAATGTAAAGATTTTGTACTTTTTAGAAAATTTTGGTAGGAAATAAAACTATTGCAATTGCTTTAAAAAAAAAAGTTTTTAATCAAATTTTCCGAAAATGTTCTTAATTGAAATCCGTTTTGAGGCATGTTGAAACTAATTCTTTTATATTTATGCAGGGTGGCCCCAAACTGGAAAAATCAGGAAAAACCTGGAAATGTCAGGGAATTTTTCAAAAACCACCAAATGTCAGGGAACTTTTTAATGAAAACTTTGGGTAATAGTTTGCTGCATTTTTAGGTATGTTCGAACTCCTAAGAAATACTTCAACGGCATACTTTATCACACTTATCATTTCATAAGTAGGTATACCCATGACTGATATCAAGAGTGATGTTTAAGCTGTTCAAAGAGTATCACCACTGTACGCTGATGCATTCCGACATGGATATGTCTTCGGCTCTCCTGTTACTATATCACCTAGTAGTGAACCGTACGTGAAAAATATCAGCAGAGTATTGAACTTGGGAGCGAACCCAGTAGATTAGAGGTCTGATCCAGTGAGAGACACAACTTGTTGGCGTGGGTATGGTGGTTTGCTTTCTTACTGTTGAAATTGGTGTGATTAACTTTTTTGGAGTTTTTATAGATTTTTTAGCACATTTTAATGAAATTTAAGTACATTTCATTTTTAGCATAATTTTGCGCATAACTTTCTAAATGTTCTATTTTATTGTTAATAAACTTTATTTGAGCAATATTCTGCTACAAAATATAAATTTAACGATTTTTAGCCGTTTTTTGCTATTTTTTTGATTTTTTAGTACTTTTTTGAAATGTCAATGTGATCAAGAAATGCTGGCCAACGAACTCGTCCTTTTTTTTTGCTCAAAAACGGAATTTTTATCTCAATCCTATGGAGAGTTCTCATCTATAATAACATGTATGTATATATATATATATATACACCTATATGAAAAAGCGTTAAAGAATTCGTTTTAGAATGCTTCAAAACGATTTCAATGAAGGCATTTTTCAAAAATTTTGGTTTTAAATTTTTCAGAGCCATTGCAATAGCTTCATTTTTTACGAAAATTCGCTAATTGACTTCGAAATGTTTCTTCTTTGTCAGAGAAATCTGAAGCTCGGTTTAGGAAAAAGTCAGGGAAATTTAAAATTTCCATTTCCTTATCCTTTTTATGTGTGCCATGCCAAAAAAACAAATCCCTTTGGATTGCGATAAAAATTCCGGTCTTGCGCCAAAAAAATTGAGCTTTCCAAATGAAAGGATGAGTTTATTAGCCAGCACGTTTTGAGCACACCAAATTCTAAAATTTCAAAAAAAGGAACTAAAAAAATCACTACTAATGGCTGAAAAGCGGCTACCAGTTGTCAGACTTGATGTTTTTGCAGCTGGATTTTTAATCAACAGAAATTATTCAACGATGCGTTTGAAGATCATACATGTATGCATAGAATAATTTAAAAAAACTTATATCGAAGAAAAATGCAAAATAATTTAAAAATGCAAATACAATTTAAAAAAAATGCAAAATATTTTTTAAATTGGATATTATTTAGAAAGAGTTTTTTTGTGTGTGCTATAAAATTGGTAGTTAGGTTAGGCTGCCTAAGTTTCATTGCACTCGAAGTGCTAACATTTCAAAACAATGTGACATAAAATAAGACGATAATTTACGAAAATTCGCTCATACGATCATGCTGCATGACTGAAACTTTTAATATAATTTTATTACATTCCATTTTTACGTTAATTTTTTACTATCTGAATTTCTAATAAACGTTTGATTTTTTACACATTTGGCGGTGAACTAAATATGACATTTTTTAAAACCACTAAACCACTATTTTTCAAAAAGATTTTCTACTTTATTTATTTAATCTTCTTGTAAATAACTATTACTTATTTTTATTTGTTTTGAACAACATTGGCGCAAAATTGTAATGCTAAACTTTTGGAAGTATCACGCTCACAAATTAGATATGTGTGAATAATAATATCCCGCAGTTGGAATAAATCCCAAAATGTGTCCCTTTTTAGCAATTAGATGCCTTTCATAAAACGGCCTCTTTGCCCTCAATTTTTTTTTTTTTTTTAATTTTTTTTTTATATTTTTTTTTATTTATTTATTAGTTTTCTAACAATTTAAATTGTACAAATAGAGAAACGTTTTTAGTAGTGATTAACTTGGTTTGTGACATTTTAAAAATGTAAGAGCATCACTAAATTCCAAAAACCACCCGGCATAGTGGGAAATTGGACCGATCTAGATATTCATAACCTCCTTCCTATACCAAAAATAAGTCCTTTGAGGTTTAGTTGTCGAAAAAATATAATAATCACTTCTTTTCCATACTTATTACACACATACCTATTACGTTTTCCAACGTTTCTCTGATAAATATAAATCAAAACGATTTTTGTTCTAAAACATGTTGTAGGTGATCAAATTATGCGCCGATTGTGATCATCAATGTTTCCGATTTTCCCCGATTGTGACAGTTATGGTGTTTCGAAATATGAGTCAGGTGTTATTCGCCGTACGAACTAAATCACTCGAGACGAAGTTGTGAAAACCCATTTCATTGAAGAAAACGGAAGTTGGTGAATAATGCTGTCTATTTCCACGAAATGAGGATTGTTGAGGAGCCAAGGCCGAAAATAGGTAGTAATTTCAGGAGAAGGATTGAGATTAAATTTTGAAAATTTAGACCGTTTTGATTGAGAAAATCTTCGTCTACCATCTCAAAATTGGTGGAATTTAAAATGGAAGCCTCAAAAAGATGGCTTAATTTGCCCATTTTAAAGGTTTTGTCTATTAATAATTCCTAAACCTCAGATTTTGTCAACTAATTCCTAAAGCTTAGATCTTACAGAAAATTTTATTTGTAGCAAAGATGTAGAGCTTAAAAACCAAGGCGGTTCGACCCAAAAACTATGAATTATCTCCTGAAATTAGGGAATTGAGGACAATAAACAATCGGGTTAATTTTAGAAGGGTCTTCACCTCCCCCCGTCTAGACTTTTGCCCTTCAAAATCACCTAATGGCGTTAATATTGGTCTGATTCAGGCCTGCCAAACCTCTTTCGATTCAAGGTTAAGGGCCCGTTCTTGCCAGCTCCCGAAAACATTGAAACTACACCAGCGCTGCCGCTGTTACGGGTGTGCGGAAATGTGAGAATCCTCTCAACCCAAAAACCCATGTTCTATATCGGTGCAGGAAATCTAGCTACTTATACCTGAGCACCCGTAATTAGGAACACTATAGAGAGTTTTTGGTGACCACTAACGTGCCCTTAACGTAACCCTAACGCACCTAAGAGTACGTGACCTTGAGGAGACGTTAGCATCGTCGTACGTTAGAATGGCTCATTTAACGTCACCCGTTTGGGGACCTCAGGCGCACGTCACCAGCCTAACCTTCCTGTAAATGTAACTCTGCACACTGAATTCGAAATTTGCTTTCATCTCAACTTGTAAAAATGACTCATGAATAAGACACCCCCTAGCTATTTTTAGATAAGATTGAAAATAAAGGATTTAATCGACCAAAACGCAACAGCCCAAGTGCAAAATTAAAAAAATTGCCCTTAAATAATTTCCAAGGATTATATCGGGCCCGTTTTTGCTCTGACCGTTTTCCATCAAAGTAAAAAGCCGTTTTCGCGAACTTTATGTACCTATATAATGACATAAAATTCATGAGTTAGGCTGAAAGTCAATGAGGAAGTCTCAGCTAAAATATGCTCCATACGAACTTTGGAAACCACTTAATCTTGAGTAGAATGAGCTTTGGCAGACTGAAGGGCAAAATTCTAGAGGTGGGAGAAGAGGACTAGTCCAAAATGAGTCCAATTTTTAAAAATTAATTCGCACACTGAGTTTGACACACTCACATTTTCTTGGAATTTTCATTGATTGTCCATTCCAGAAACCAAGATAAATCGGAAAACCATGCACTACAAACTTGGTATGTAGAGATAAAATCAAAGAGCGACTAGTACTTTCAGCTGAGGTGGTTATAAATCCTTTCCATTTATTTTAGGCTCCTTCAGGTTCGTAGTTGCCCATGATTGTCTCTTTCCCGAATCGGAATAGTTTGCGAAATATTTCGTTGTTGATTGTATAAAATTCGAATGGGTCACATTAAACATGTACCTAACTACCGTTTAGGTACAGCCTACCTACTCTTAGTGCCGTGGTTTTTTAATAAACTCCGAACAAAATAAACTATGTATGCTCTACCTCCAGAACCTATGCCTACGTGAAAATAATAATAAAAGTTTTCAGTTGACGCACTTAAGTGACCTCCTGCCGTCACTCAGGATATTGCACTGTTGAGCTGAGGGCGAAACTCACCCCAACGCCATTTTTTGTTTATGAATCCCGTTGAGAGTGCATTTGGGTCGCACACTCAGTGCACCTTCAGGGTCGCGATCAAATCAAGTCTATGAATCCTGCAAAGTACATGAATTCCCTTATCGATATACTTAGGGGCCCACTCAGACTCAATTCCCGTCGATGAGTTCCGCCCTAAATCACCTATCTCCTAATTCTGTTACTCATTCATAATGAAATGAACTGCTTTCACAAAACGACCTGCTTTGGAAGTTGGTGATTTATGCCAGCCACAATTGAAATAGAATGTGATCAATGTCAGGGTTCCTTCATTACAACACGTCATCTCGTGCTAACTGCGCTGACAGTCTCAAACCGTAGAATTTATACACACGCAATGACTCCGTTATTAAGAATAACGGAGTTAATGAATTTCCTAATTGTCTATGCGTTACTCCACTGATATACCGGCAACCCAGGACGAAAAGATTTTATTACCTATGGGAGAGCTTTGGGTGTTGTAAGAATTTGACGATTGTGCTAATTCCTGATTTTTCGCCATCACAGGAAATTAATGATACTATCGTCATGTATAGGATTTGCCGATTTAATTAAACCGTTTGCCCACTGAATCAAACCTTTTCCCAAAATAATTTAACCTTTACCCAAAATGAATAAACGTTTTCCCGAAACAATAAACCCCTTGCAGAAAGGGGATGTAATAGAAATAAATAAACTATATAACAGGAACAACTGAAAGTTATGGTTGAGCCTGATGTTGAGGCTTGGTGAAGCAAAAGGAACATTGTTTTCACTTTCGGGAGAAAAACAAAATCAAAATTTCCACTGGCATTTTACGTTTTAGACCATTCTAAACAACTTTGGTTCCGTGCGTGTGTGTGTGTGAGTCATGTGACTGCTAATCCATGTAACAAGCTTATTTTCCAGAGTAATTCTCAAGACCTTCCTGGCTTAGGGACCAAAGTACTTAACTGGTAACTACCTACAAAAATACTACAATTTATAATTTCCAACCTGCTTTTAAGCAATTCTATTCTAAAAAATGATCAACCCAGAAATCCGAGTGTGCAGCGCACCCCCTGCACCCCCGTGATGCGCCTATGTGTAAATACTTATAACTCAGATCATTTCTCACTGTAATCGCTTCAACTCGTTTATTGGCGGCACCTCGTACACCTGTTTTAGCCATATTTTCACCCATACAGCCAACGTTTTATCCACAACAAGAATTCGCAGATTCGCAAAACTGCAGTATCGACCAGAAATGGGCTCTCGTAGTTTCTCCTTGCAGCCCTTCAGATAATACAGGTCATATTGAGGTAGGCTGGTCTTTCTCCCCAATTCAAGGGCTTCACCTTTTTCACTTTTTATGAAGGTTGTTTTCACTTTTATTCCACACACCTCCGTGCGTCACTCGTGAACGTGAAGCCCCGACGAACAACGCAAAAAAATCCATTCAAATCAAATCCGGTTTTCAGAGCCGAGTTAGATCCATCGCTTTGAAAGTGGGACAGAGAGCAGCAAATGGTACCAGCTCTCAGGCGCAGGTCTTGGGGTTTTTTTTTTTTTTTCGAGGGAACTGGATTGTTAGATAAAGACTCTTATACTTGCCGTCTGTGTGAAATTCTTTCGACTTACGCAACAGAGGAACGATTTCGGTTTATTTTCAATTGGTAATGTACCTTTGTTATTTATCAAGGAAAAAAATAATAAATAAACACCCGTCAACATTTTTTTTGACCTACATTTTAAGATGCGTAGAATCCAAAAAACGAGAAAACAGTTGTCTTCCAAACCAAAGTTTATGAAACTTGAGTCAAAAATCTAGTTACCATCGAATTGTAAAGTATTGTAATAATTTATACTTATACTGTCGAAATAAATAAACGTTGCAAGAAATCTAGTTGGTCCAGAAACTTCGGCATAACTTTTGATCAACCATGAGTAAAGTATGGAGACCAGGGCTTCCACTAAAGTACTTGAAGGTTTCCCTAGGCTTCATCCAAATTTCCCCTTTTTCGCCTTTCATTGGAGGCTCATTCCCCTATTTTCGAAGTATATCCAGAGTTGCCGGACGTACTACAAAAATGTAGTACAAAAATACTACACACCTCGAAAGAATTAAGGGATCACTTTTCCTTGTAGACGCTAAAGACCCCAAATCGGACAAAGTTCACATTATATCTCATGATTAGGTGGTACCTTGTGGAGATGGGATGCACCTTGTTCTTTTTAGAGTATTTTTGCAGCCACCAAGAGTCGGCCTACTACGGTACTGTCTTCAGCGAATGATTAATGCGCATGCGCGACGTACTGTTGGGCGTCTCGTCATCACACGCCGTGCAAAACCGCAATCCTGATGTTCTTCCACGACGTCTTTACCACGTCGAGTTCACACCGTATTGAGCTACCGAACCTGACACTTTATTAACAGTACCTTTACTTATTTACTTCTTGTCGGTGTCTCAGTCCTCAGTGTTACATTTTCGATTTACTTTTTCATTCATATTCATATAATCTCATCTTATCATGTATATAATATAACATCATACCTATACATATGACCGTTCTGGTTGAGGTGCGGCTTAAACTATTAAATAAAAAATGAAATAAATCGTCACATCATATTAGTCAGTATCATATAATTACCGCATCAAATATATCATTCTACCATTTTTCGATAATGGATGAACTCAATCACCTGCTTCGGCTTTTCAATGAAGGGGTGATTAATGGAGAGGATATGGATGAAGCTTTTGATAGACATATCACAGTTATGTGTGGAGAGGAGGGTTCCACAATTCGGCGTGAGAGGTTTGGTGAGTTCAGCTCAGAGCAACTGACGGACGAAGAGGTCGTTTTAATGTTTAGATTTCATGAGGCGACCTCTGTTGCTAAATTTCTTGGAAATACCTATGGAAATCATACTGCCTGGATGATACCGGATATTTGGGATCACAGTACTTTGTGTGATGCTGCGGAGACTGTCTTATTAAAATACTTCCGTCGTCCCGGTTGTCACAAAACCGTGCGAAAAACAAGGATCCAGTTAGCATCCATGTGCTCGCCTTATCTCGGGGACTCCGGTTTCGACGGTTTCGTTCATGGGACGACTGCAAAAAGTATCTTTTGTTTTACCTCAAACACTGAGAAAGACCAGCGATATCAAGCTCCGACTGGGGCCAAAACAGAATGAATCGCGCTTCTTTCGTGTTTATCAGCTCTAATCCGAGAACTGAATGAGACATCGAAATTCTGGCTTCATCATCTTGTTCAGCACTAAAAAATCTTCGAAATGAGACGTCACTCGGCAAAAAATGGAAAAATTGTTTTCTAAATTTCCAAAAACGCTGTTCTGAGCCAAATGGATGGTAAAATAGAACATCCTGTTGCTTATGCCTCCCGCCACACAACAACATAAGAAGCCACATCATATTGTGACACTGAATTGGAATTAGCTGCACTTGTATATGGCGTAAAACAATTCCACCATTATTTGTGAGGAGTGGAGTTTGTTGTTAACACTGACCACCTAGTCTTGAAATATTTAAATACGCATAGGGATTTAAATTCCCGCCTCAGACGAGGGGCATTACAGCTGGGTGAATACAGATTCTCTATAGCTCACAAAGCGGGTAAATCTAATGGCAACGCAGGCGCCCTATCCAAAGTTTTGGCAATATAAGTCTGTTATCTTCCTGTGATCACCAATGATGAAATAAGAGAAGAGCAGGAGTTAGATGAGGATACGATAAGCCTAGTTACCAGAAAGAACCAGGTACTCTAGAGATAAAACTCCTCAGCAAGGATACTATGGATGGTCTTAAAGTGGTGGTACCAACGAAAATAAGAGAGAAAATACATACTACAGCTCCACCATGACCTTCCTCAAGCAAGTACCCCCTTGGGTAGTCCAAAAATATTTTGGATTTTCTTTCTGACTTATTTGTTTAAACTTCAGTGTCAGGCACCCCCAAAAACGCTCTCTAAGTTTCACTTCGATATCTCAAAAATTGTGGGTGAAAAATTAGGGGGTTGGGGTTACTCCTTTTGAGGAAAATGCTCAGATTTCATTCTGTGTTAGCCCAAGTAGGAGCTTGATATCGCTCGTCTTTCTCAGTATTTGAGATAAAACAGGTTTGCAAAAGAACAGGTTGCATCCCATCATCTGGGTGCATCCCAATTGATCTGAGGTCTTTGACGTCTACAAGGAAAATTGATCCCTTAGTTTTTGAGTGCTTAAGAAAAAAATTATTCGGTTATTGCACCTTACTTCATACATTATATTTCTTTAATGTAGTTTCTTGGTCCCTACATTTTGTCTTTAAACCACAATCAATCCTATTAAAACCAGAATCACTTCTATTGGGAGGAAGAGGAAAAACTGGAAAACAGTATTTCGAGCTTTTCATTCTAGAACTACAGAAAAATCTGTATTAAATTGCAAAAATCGAGTTTACCGGCCCAATTCAGAACCAAAATTTTATTGGGCACCTACCTATTATTATTATGATTTTTTTCCCAACGGATATGTTTTTTAACAGTCAAGCCTACTATATTTTTGGATTCTGAAAATAAAATTTCTTTTGGATTTTTGATACATCTGATGCAATTGTTTCGTTTTCTATTTCTTTCCTTCATGATTTTCTAATCGATTTTAAAGGGTTGGCTCTATTTTGCCTTTGCTCTCCTGCTCAAATAAGAATGCTGTTTGCTATAAACAGGTACAGTGACTTCTTTTGAAAGGACGATTTTACTTTTCAACTTGAAATCTGATCAGTAAATAATGTATTGACGTAGGTAACACATTTTTGAGCTCAGTTCTATCGATAATATAGGAATTACTGGTGGGTCTTCAGCTCACATCTCAAAAATAAAAAATATTTTAAATCAATCCTTTCAGTAAAATATAGATTAGTTGGATAAATATATCATAATCTGTTGGAACCGGAAAAAAATCGTGCTGTTGCTTCAACGCTCAACTAATGAAACAGTTTTCAAGGGAAAAATGGCTGCACACCGATCAGACGCATTATTATGCAACAGATAATAAACTGACGCATATATTTGTAAAAGTCTTAATCATCCGATATAGAATCAAGCCACAACCATTTTCACATTTGTGTACATTATGATTATATCGCTACGAATTATTCCTTCATTGGTTAATCATTCTCATTTTCAAAGGGTTTGGATACAAGAAGTGTTGAAGGTTGCATTGATCTAGCGAAAGGTTTAATTGAGTTTGCGAGTGCTATAGTTAAATTTATATACGGGGTGTCTACAGTAATTATGGGGCAAACTCCAGGAATCGATTCTAGAGCACACTTTGACTAACTAGTTTTACTCTTAAAAACACATGAAATTGAGTATAAAAAGTTCCAGTCATTCAGCATGATCGTATGAGCGAATTTTCGTAAATAATCGTATTATATTATGTGATAAAACACATTGTTTTAGAATACATTGTTTTGAAATTCGTTGAACTGTTATGAAATTCGAGCATTTCAAGTGCATATAACATAGTTAAAACAAGCATAATATAGTCAACTACTAATTTTATGGCAGCAAAACTCTTTAAAAATTATATTCTGCAATTCAAAGAAGATTCAGAAATTTAATTTCTTTTTAGGAGTTTTTTAATAGATTTTTCAGCACCAGCGTGTGTTGGGGAATTTTATTGCAGAAACACCAATTTGTGCAAGTGTCAAAAATACCCCCCCCCCCCTCCCCTACCCATTAAACATAGAGCTAAAATGACTCCGTGATCTGATAGTCGTAGTCTAGTATTTTTAGTGATTTTCGGGTAAGTAGGTGGCTGGTAAGTTTTTCTTGATTATCTCAAAATACGAAAAAGTGGACATACCTATACGGGGTTTCTGAAATAAGCAATTAAATACTGTAGACACGCTGTACAACATGGCTGTGCCCTATTCATTTTATTCACTGTGAAATGGCTGGGAACCCAAAGCCCAAGTTCAACTATGAATGGCTCGCGTCGTGGGCTCTGAATCACTGGAGGGAATCCTCGTGTGTTGTGGAACCACCTTGGAAACCTCTTCGGATCTGACGAGAGCTGGCTCGATGTCGCAACGCCTTCCGAGATCTCGTTCGCCAGCCTCAATTCCACCAATCCGTATACTAGCTTCAGCCTTCTCCTAACCTCCGTTAGCCCTGAACAAAATCGCCAAATCAACTCATAATTGTCTACATGAGAAACAAGATATTTTTTTACGTCTTAACTATGGCACACGGGGAAAAAATAAGCGTTACGAGAGACCAAAAACGTCTGCCAAGTTGGGTGTGACACATAGCTTCTTCGTTTACGTATCATGAATGTATAGAACCTAGTTTACCTATCATTGAAAAGTTTTGAATGATCTTGAAAAATTCCATAGCGGAAAAGAATAAATCAAGAAGTAGCGTGAAATGACATAACTGGTCAATTAAGAAACCAAAAAATGATATTCAACGTAATTTACGTTAGTGCAAGCGCAGAATGAACTGATGAGTTGAAAACAATTGAATAGGTACGGGACCATCTACAACCTAAACCGCGCATTCAATGACAATTTCATCAAAATAGGATGGAAAGTGTAGAAATTAAGGTCATTACGAGTATTTCACTTTGGCGCATGCGCAGTAGCTATTGATTATACAATCATGTTGGAATTAATATTAGGTGATCAAGTCATTTTCTTCCAACTATCATCCAAAGGACCCCGTACCATTAACATGGGAAAAAATGTGAGTGTGAAATTCGCTGAAACTTCGCATATTGGTTCTTTGGGCGATTCTGAACAGAAAAGGTGGAGTGAAAAAAACTCTTAAATGCCTTAGTTTTTGAGCTAGAGGCTCAGGAAGTTGCTCAAATCAGGCTCCGGGAGAGACTTCGATTTTCGCAATACTACGAATTTATCTGTGTGTGTGTGTGTGTGTGTGTGTGTGTGGACGAAGATGATACGGGACGAAGATGACATTTACAACTCGATCAACTATACGACGAACCTGGATTCATACGGCTTAGGATCTACTCTCGACTTTGAAATAGAACAACACACCAGATATGGATAGCCTACAACGATGAACACGATGATGAGGAAAATGTACTATTGGATGAAATAATTTTCGGATATTACTGCACATTTCAATGTGGCGCACGAGTTGTAGGATGTTGCAGTCATATTGCTTCGGTTCTTTAGTATCTGGGATATCCACGTTACGAAAATAATATCAGGTATCCCACAGATACGATACTTGAAAACGTAATGGATTGCGCATGAGTATATTATTTAAATATTCTTAAGCATGTTCATAAAGGGACATTTTGGAATAAGAGCTTTTGCAAATGATGTACTAAATCCGACCGAGCTACCTCCACGTGGTGTACATCAGGTAACGCTAAAGCCGGCGGTGAATGCAAATTGGTGTGTTTATGAGACAGTATTTTTGGCGGTCGATCCTGCAAAGTATATCTCCGTCTATTCACACACACACAAACTCACACACACACACATACATACATACACACACACACACACAGATACATTCGTAGTATTGCGAAAATCGAAGTCTCTCCCGGAGCCTGATTTGAGCACCTTCCTGAGCCTCTAGTTCAAAAACTAAGGCATTTTAGAGTTCTTTTCACTCAACCTTTTCTGTTCAGAATTGCCCAAGGAACCAATATGCGAAGTTTCAGCGAATTTCACAGTCACATTTTTTCCCGTGTTAATGGTACGGGGTCCTTTAAGCGAAATCGAACGACTAGAGTATGAAAAAATGGAGCATAATGTAACTTACGTTTGCGCATGCGCAGAATGAAGTATTAATTTGGCAACAATGGAACTGATAGGGGACCATCTACAACCTAACCCCCTCATTCCCTGAACATTTCATCCAGATCGGATGAAAACTGTGGAAAATAAGCTTGTTACAAGGATTTCATGTTGGCGCATGCGTAGTAGCTTTTAATCATACAACCATGTTGAAATTGATATAAGATGATCAAATTGTCATCCCACAACTATCATCCAAATTTCAACGAGATCGGACGAGTAGGGCGTTAGAAAATAATGCTTGATAGACATTGCGTTTGCCCATGCGCAGAGTGAGGTATTGAGTTAGAACGATGAAACTAATATGAGACTGTCTACCCCTTAGCCCGCACATCGACTGAAAATTGCATCCGAATAGGATGAAAACTGTGGAAAACAAACTTGTTACAAGGATTTGCGGACACCCGACAGACACACACACACACACACAGACAGACAAGCAGACACGGAACCAAAGTCGTTCAGAATGGTCTAAAACGTAGAATGGAGTACAAATTTTGATTTTGGAGACTAACAATTTTTTTTCTCCCGAAAGTGAAAACAATGCTTCCGCTACCTTTAGGTAGACTCGGAAGTCCAGACTCGCAACTCCCCCCCTTGGCACAGAGCAATGATCTATGAGGGGGGTAGTTTCCACCATGTATATTGCGAAATTAATGTATATTATTTGTGGAAATAAATCAAATTCTATTCTATTCTATAAGTAAAATTTTAAAAATTGATTTCCTTATTTATGTATATATATTGATATACAAAGTAATGAATGTCTATGAGTGTGTCATATTATTCATCTATCAGTTATGAACTCTAAACCTTTACCGATTTCCATGCGGTTGTATCCGACATAATCAGCCAGTTCTTGGACAGGTTTTAAGCTATATTCAAATCCTCTAAACCCTCTTAACATCTTAAATCGGGAAACGCTGGACAACGTTGTCTGGTTAATTAACTCTGTTGTTAACGAAATCAATTTCGATGGTTCAACATTCTTCATCAAATGTTTGCTAAATATTGTTGGCTGCATAGAAAGAATTCTACACCACGAATTCAGCAACACCAGAACGATTATATCCTTCTCTGTTTCTTTGAAATTAACAAATTGTATTAGATTAGATAGGTTTGTCTGCGGTAACATACGAATCCACTCATACTCCTGAGTATACATACCTGCCGTATGATGCAACGATGAGCGGCCATGGTAACTTTTCGTTCCTCTAGATGCTGTATTTTGGAACGGGGTCTCTTTGGGTGTGGTAGAGTATTTAAAAATTTGGGGAACCACTCTAATCTGTTGCGAAAACTCTGTGATTATTTCATTTAAACTCAACGTAAGATTCAGAAATTTGGAACAGAGTATATGGGTGAGGTAAAGTATAAATTACTCCTTGAAAAATCACTTTAATCAGCTGAGTGAGTTCACTAATCCCTGTGAATCTTGATTCGCTCCCATTCAACGCTAAAATTTATAGGAGGGTGTGACGGAGTATGTATCCTCAACATGAGGAACCATTCTAGTCGGTTAAGTGAGCTCTGTAGCTAATTTTCTTTCAACTCAACGATGCCAAAATCTGGAACGGAGCCTCTCTGAGTGTGGTAGAGTTAGAGTACATAGCTTTTCTCAACCTAATTCAACATTTTCCCAATCAGATTCAAAAATTTTCCAATCAAATTCAACATTTTACCAACCTAATTCAACATTATTTTCTAGATCCACAAAAAAAGCAAGGAAAATGAATAGTTGAGAACAATAATAAAAAAGCAAAATCAGCCAAGGAAACCTCTCATTGAATCAGTCCAGTGTGTTGGTAAAATCTTTTCCTTTAGCCGGGCGTCGCTTGCCCTCTCATTTTAGTAAATCGGGTGAAAATGACAAGGTGTCGAATGTATTTCTTCTGAATGGCCTTAAAGTGCATTTGGTGTATAACAACAATTCGATTACATGATCTCGCTGTTTTTCTCAACTATTCATTCTTTCCCATGCTTTTCTTTTCTGGGTCCTAGAAATAAAGTTGAATTTGGTTGGTGAAATGTTGAATTCGATTGGTAAAAAGTTGAACTTGATTGGGAAAATGTTGAATTAGATTGGGAAAAGCTATTTTAAATCGCAAGCAATATTTTCTGGCAGTATGGAAACAATTGATTATAAAAACAGGTATGTGATGGTACGCTATCAAGATCTAGGACATGGGACTAGCGAGCGAACGCAGATATTAAAGTTATAAATAAAGCCTACAAAAACCTTATGGTTTGGTTAGTTGTTTTGTTATACTACTTCGATCAAAAGTAGTAACCAAGGAAGTTGATAATTAACGGGTAGAGAGACCTTCTAAGAACTCGGCCATTAACTATGACTTAATGAATCTGTTTATAATATTCTTTTACATTCTACGCGATATAATATGATCTGGGAATCATGATGAAACGAATTATCATGCTACGGTTTCTCACTTCAGTATCAGACAGGACCTGGCATTATGGTCACGAGCCTCCTTTTCCTGTTGAATTTCTCATTATAATAACATCTACCTCAAAAAATCTGCAAATTGTATTTTAGCGAATATTTGTTATAATTATAGTATGGGGAAAATAAACCTTAGAGTAGTAATTGGTGGATGTCTGGCAGATCCAGTTATTTCTTACCAAGCATAACAAAGAATATCTCTGTTGACGCCGCACCTTCGCCTCATTTCCGCTTACCGAATTCTAAAAGGTTTCCCAACTCTGGTTACGAAATGGGCCGTCATTGACCCTGGCGGCCTATCAACTGTTGTGATCTTTTAGCACCTGGTTTGTCAACTCCCGTAAATCCCTTTAGCCCGCATCGTTCGCACCCTGCGGAATGTTTGTAAAACTTTGTAAAATTGTTTGTCAAAACGTTCGGGACGAGGTCTCTCACTATTCAAAATCGGAGTTTTCCTTTTTAGGTTTGGTGTGTTGAGGGTAGATGAATTTCTATAGGCTTCTCTAATAATTTGGTTTAATCGTAGGCTGAGCGCTTTCGCCGTCATTTGGCCTCTTCAGAGTTTGCTATTGATTGGTGAAATGTATCATATTTAAATATAAGTTTTTTGGGGCCTCCTTGAACATCTCAGTCATAACCAGTTATATTTGGAGATGTTGCTTGCGTCAATTATGGTAAAATCGAGGGATATGTGAAAATTTGTGTGGATAAGCACACATTGTCTGATAGGTGGTGTTGACCTTGCTAGTTTGGTGTTATTTACTGGTTCAATTTGTTGTTAAATTGAGAAATATTAAAATTTTTGTGTGGATGTGCACACTGTCTAACTGATAAAACTTTAATTAATAACTTCTGAAGAGGCCAAATGACGGCGAAAGCGCTCAGCCTACGATTAAACCAAATTATTTGAGAAGCCTATAGAAATTTCTCTATCCTCAACACACCAAACCTACGAAGGACAAGGCAAAAACCCATCACTAATATGAGTTCTCCTTTTGTTATCATACGACCCAAGAAAATTATGCACCCTCTCCACACAGCCAACCTCCCCTCCCAAGTCTTTCTGTTCTTTTTACGCCGTTCGAATGTTTTCTAGCAAGCTATACGATGGGTGTTTACAGAATTTACACTTAATATAACTTATTCGTCAAGGGTGTACCTACCTGAAACCTCAACATATCGCATTCAACCAACCCCCCGTAGAGTTCAGTGGTCAACACTTTAAAAATCAGTCTTTAGTCAGTTTACACGCTCTACTATATTATCAGAAACATCCTGATACATTAGACTCAACCTCGCTTAGATCATCAGCACAGAGCACCCGTACAATGAGACTCACGACCCAAGCAGTGATACCGATACCACCAAGCCGCCTACAATTCACTTCTCGCCATTTATACCACAACTTGGCATACATCTTACGGACAATTCCGGCCTTTGTGGCCCACCCCCATTCCATCCCAGATCTGAATTCAAAAAATATATTTTTTCGTACCCCATTGCTGCTACTCCCACGGGATGTGATGCCATGAAGTCCAGCATTTACACTTTTTGACACTATTATTTCTATTAGGTATATGTAGGTTTTTAGTTTGTATGACAATAGGTAAAGAAGAGAGAAAATGTAAATACAAATTATGATTAAACGAATATAATTCGCAAATGCAACTCCTTCCTCCCCTCCTTGGCACAGATCATTGATCTATGAGGGGGTAGTTTCCATGACACGTCATGTGCCTAATTTAAAAATGTAAACACTTTGGAAATAATAAATTATTCATTCATTCTTCATTAGACTCTTCCAAGTAAAGGTTCGTTTTTTGCGTTTGAATAATTAAGGTACGTCATACTATTTCAATGAGACCCAACATTATTATTAACATCACATAAATCAGCGTAAACACGTTTGTGAATACATGAACACAGTTAAGTAGGTACGTAGTATCGTTGGTTAGGTCGTAGCTATCTTATTGTGAGAGGCGGCCGAAAGAATGACCTCTATTTTCGGAAATAAGGTTTAAATCAATCAATTTCGCGATTAGTGATTATAAAGGGCGTAAATACTAGGTTAGTACTAAGTTATTTCGGTCAAAATTTTACCTCACGATTTGCTCAATTGCTCTTCGCTAAGAAAAATAGCATTTGAAATATTGTACCTATCTACCTATTGTACCTATGGGAATGGCCATTGGGTTTTCCCTGATCCTCCCTCAATAACAGATTCGTCAAATTCGCAGCAGTCCCCTTTTCAACCGCCCACCCTCCAATTTGCTGGACAGCGGTACTGATACACTTCGAAGAAATTACTGTTGTGGAAGTTCTAGGGTAAAAATGATCGGTGGGCCAGATTAAAATTTCGTCGGGCCGTAGGTTGGAGACCCCTGGTCTAGAGGTTTTAAGCCGAATTTCAGATGAGTGCAAGTTCTTTGTGCTTCATGATGCAATACAGCAATACCCATGCGCCCAACACTTGGGTCCGCTTGACTGAGAGGCAAAAAGACTTTTAGTGCTCAAGTTGTGCAAATCATCCAACCTGGACACCTCATCGTATTTACGTGGACAACCTGAGAAAAACAAAGTCAACGTGGTTCCCAAACAATCTGCATTGTTTCCGGCAAATTTCCTTTACGCAAGACCCCACGGAGTAGGTATAAGATTATACGCCGGATTGTTTCCTGTCTAAGTTAAATAATTCAGTTTACGTAGATAATTCTAGTTAACCGTGTAGGTACGTTAGTGTTTTAGCTCTATAGTTCCTGTGAAATGTTAGGGCAAGAAGTTCTCACATTACGTGACAGCGACTGAGCTTCGGGGGCAATTGGGGTCACGACTCCACAGAACGCAGCGGGTTCATTCACTTGAACCCTTGCTGACAATATTACACGTAATATTATGTCGGGTGTGTTTGATAGAGATTCTATTCGGATGGATGAGTTGTCAAAAATGTTAATCACTGCAAGAGGATCGTGAAATTCACCAATCTGTTTAATAAAATATAGATTAGTTGGACAAATAGACTGAATGATGTGTAATTTTCTCAAAATTTGGTCCAATACTTATTGAGAAAAACGTCGTACGGCGCGCCGCGACGGACGGACGGTTTTTTTTTTTTTCGATTTTGGATTCTACGCATCTTGAAACGTAAACCAACAAATTTTGAGGGGGGTTTAACATTTTTTTACAAAGTTCCTTACTGAAAATAATAAACTAAAAGGTAGGTATGAATAGTTTAGGGTTGCCACATCTACTTTAATTTAAAGTATCCAACTTTATTTTTGTTCAAAATACTGTATACTTTATACAAAATTTAAAGTAGACCAAAATACTTTATATTTGAAACGAAGAAGAACAGTTCAGCTCCCGCACCTAGTTACTAGTCAAGGACAAGGTTCCAAGACCTACCTACACCAGACAGAACTACCTACCTGCATGAACGAAAACGCTGCAAATTATTACATAATGGTTTATTATTTCTGAATCAGATAGCCAGCTATAGCAACCAGCATGCTCTTTGGCTTTCGCCAGTCTCTTTTCTAGTCACCTCTGTTCTCGCGTTACAGGCTGCGCTCCCGATGGGGAGCAAATGGATGATCGTACAGCCACCCGAGTGGTCTAATTCAATCCACGGAGCTAATTTCTATAGGAATCAAACTAAAACCGAAGGTACACTGGATTCCAAAAGCATCTGGGACCTATCCCAGTCGATTCTGCGTCCGAAATTACTTGGGTGACCACACCCCACTTACCTATGGCAGAAATATAAGTAAACAGCTATTCATCCAGAGGGTTCAGACTCCAACTTGCCCATGTAATGCAATTTCAATTTAAAAACGATTTGCTTCGAACTATCTGAGAAGCGGCGCGGCGCCTCCTCTCACTCCACCCCCCGCTCACCCCCCTCACCACCCACCGTGACCCCCTGCCAGGCGTGCGCGCGTGCGTAAGTCTAACACTCAAAGCCTCGAAAAATACACTTTTTCGCCAGTTTTTGGCCCATAGCATCTATGCGAGTAAAGCGATCGGGATGGTTAAACGTTAGGACCAACTAGACCCCAAATGGAGTCTATGTGCGAAAGAAAGGGGTTTTAAAGTCAATTCTTAGGCCTTTTATGGCCCGGACGGCGCACGGTGGATGGAAGCGTGCAAAAACCTCAAAAAATGAATGCGTTAATAAAATTTGTTTTCCATTTTTATATTGTTTCTAGATACCTTCAGACACAAACTTAGCCCTTAGTTTCCCCATTTGGGCATGCAGAAAATTTTGAGAAGGAATTGAATGTGATAATTGGTCGTATGCTTGAAATTAAGGTTTTGCTGTAGCAGTTATTGATGATTGATTACGCCCCAAAACTGGGGAAATTCCCCAAGACGAAATACACCATGTATTGTATACATGTTTAGGTGTAACTGATCATTTTTTCACATTTTTTTGGTGCATCACCAAGATTAAGCAGTGATAATGAGGATTTTTGGAAAAATCATGTGATTATTTAACTTTGATAGAGTGCCAAAAGTGCAGGTCATCTCCAGTCGTTCTGGGACTGGAATAATCCGACTACGCACTCATTCAAGTGTCTTGTGTATTAATTTGATTGCCTTTCTTCGCCGTCGGTGATCACAATGAACGAAAACGTTGAGGAAAGTAAGTGACGGCACCCGCCTTTCAACTCCTGCTTTGACGAGCCGGAGTAAATAAACCACTAGGTGCGAACCTTGTCCCGAGAATCGAAGTCACATCCCTAGTTGGGGTTATATTAACAATTCTTACCGGTTACCAATTTTGAGATAGACCTTCTCTCCGATTCGATTTTCTTATTAATATAATGGGAGGATGCTTCGTTTTTGTTTCACCTCCTTTCTTGGGCGTTTCGCAACTAGGATCGGACAGGAAAATCACGAAATCGTGAAGATGTTGGCCGTTCTGGCCATTCTCCGCTGGAACAATGTGCAACTACCTACTGACTGTTAGATAAGAAACCCTAGGAGGTACATAACTGACTTCTCGACGTTATTGTTTAGAACACATTTACGGCTAAAATCATGAGACATTAAAAGTCGAAGCAAACAACGAGAGTTGCCAATAAAATTTAAAGAATAGGGTATTGCTTAGTATATATGTTACTGGCAAAGTTTAAAATCAGGCATTGTGTACAATGCCTAGTCGTTGTATACAATACCTGAATGGAGCAGGCAATGTATAAAATAAATCTCATTTTATACTTACCTAGGCATTGTATAGAATGCCTGATCGAGCACTCGGCAAAGCGTCCTTCTATCAATCCTTACCTTGTCTGGGCACCTTTGTTGGAGATATAGGTCAGAATGATGTGTATAATTTGGTGGTCTGGATGCTCGCAAGCTCGCATCTCAAATATACATAACATCAAGTAGTCAATCCCTTAGTAAAAATTCAGATTTGTGGGACATAGGTATAGGTCAGAATGATGAGTATTTATACTTTGACTAAATCAATGGTAGGCATTATATACACTGCCTAGAAATTGTGTACATTGCCTAGCCATTGTGTCTAAAGAGAGTTAAAAATGGAGGAATTTCATACTTTGCCTAAAAAGTGCAGGCATTGTATAGAACGACTAGTCATTGTATACGATGCCTGGATTTCATACCTACTTTGCCGGTAACATATAGGTACATAGTTTACAGGGTGGTTCACCAGATAACCGGCCCCTCCCCCACCGCCCAGCCGGCCCCTCTTTATTTTGTCTTTAAACTCTCTTCAAACAATGTCTATCTACCTACAACATCTCGGAGCAGACTTTTATCGATTAAGTACATTACTTTTGGACTAACGTATCCTCTGAAAGTTCACAAACGTGATATCATCGGAATTTTTATTTCCCACGTTGTTATGGACTAATTCCGTTGGGAGTTATGGACGAACCTCTAACAGATTTCCCATGACTTTCATCGCCTTTGGGCCAACGGTAGCATTAACGGATGCTCATGCAAAACACCATTTTCTCACTTCCTCATGTTTTCTCTAAGATAGAAGATGAATATCAACAAAAACATCCCGTTTAGCACTAAATATATTCAGATATCTATTGCATCAGGTTGTTCGATTATGGTTTCATTTTAATACGGAACTTCTGGGAGTTTTCATTGGCTACATCAAGAAGGCATTTGGTACAGTTTTCCCCTCTGCAAACCCGAAGTGCACGTGAATATTACTACCGAGTTACTACTGTTACTACCGAGTGGAATAAGTTAATTTAGATCAGCCTTCTCAAAAGTCAGCCGTACGAAAGAAAGTTTCTTAATCAGCCACATAAAGAAATTGAAGCCCTAAGAATCAACAGATCTTAAAGTGAAGCTCTGAGGTCAGCAGAGTTGAACATAAGACTTCTGCCGTTTACCGCTGACTTGCTTCCCCAAACACTAATTACAATGAACATTTTAAAATTAATTTTTTTGAATTCCAACGCATAATATTGAATATTCTAATATTGAACTATTTTCTCCTAGCCTTAAGTGTACATTGATTCAGTATAATGAATTTCACCATTTTCTAATTTTTCTCTTATTGAATTCCAGACTTCAGGATCACCTCATGACAAACAATCAGGAATTCACATTCGACAGCTGATGTAAGTTTTATTTATATCTCCTTATTTCTAATAAGCACGAGTTTCGCCTATTACATAGGAAGCAAAGTATTAATAAGTAGAGAAATAAAGAACAGTCTGATGTTAGAATGAAATAGAAAAATACAGAATGTATGTTCACCAGAAAAAAGAAAAAATATTCTAATGGAATTGTGAGACAGTTACAAAGATGAAAAGAAAGGGTGAGACAATTAATGAGGTATTTCATTAACCAGTGACCGATAGAACATAAATTATACCCATTAATTAGGCCAATTTACCTACTCATGAAAAAGCACTCACCCAAACTGGCTACATGTGTAAATCGGATTGGAAGAAGCGTTCCCGAAGTCTTTAAATTCAACTGAATTGTAATACAATTGAATTACAAAATTTGAATAATCTAGGAAACTTAGTTCTTAATTAAACAAGAAAAAAAATGAATTTTTTTATATGAATTTCAAAAAAATAAAAATAAGTAACTGAATAATAATAATAAAAGAAAAAAATCGACTGTCCGCAGTCCAAAGCTTTCTTTTAAAACTAATAGGCCAGACTATATGAATTTGGCTAAAAAATCATACATAGACCGAGGATGGGCCAGTAATATTCGTACCAGTGTTGATAAACGCTGAAAGGTAGTAATTAAGGGCTAAAATACTAAAAAATCGAAACTTCGAAAACTTTCAGGTTAACAGTAATTTTTTGTGCCTCATTTATTGACATCACTCCTACAGGATTTGATGAAATCACCCGGGTCGCTCTTCATCGTTCTTCATTAAAATGAGTTATCACAACTTTGATTCAATTTAGTTCGCTCTACTTAAGTTTGAATTCTTGAAGTCGACTGATGTGATTTCCGAGCGAAAAACGTAACCGATGTTTTCCTACTAATGATTAAACCAACTCAAGGTGAATTTTGCTAAGATGGCATTCTGTAGAACGAATGAAAATCACAGAATTTGTCTAATGAGAAGAATTTGGTAAGCTACACTTCCTTGGCATTATGTAGGTAGAAATTCCTGGCAAAATTAATACTTGAGTAGTGCATGAATTCAGAACCCAAGAAGACGAATATAAAGTGGTAGCTATCATGTAGGAAACGTACCTATTTTCTGGTCAAAGAGGTCTTCGGTCCGTTTCGTAGGACTCGTTCGGAAAATTTGTGAAATGTCCAAGTTAGTGTTGGATCATTTTTCAGCCTGTTACAATTGTAACCATTGACTTCAAAGTAGTTTGATCTACACACAGTTGTTTTGTATAAAAATAAAGTTCATGCTTGCTGGATGAATAGAATATTTTGGAAGACCTATGAAGAATCAGAGATTTCGACACTACATAAACAAGGATCAAATAGGTACATTACGCAGCAAATGGTTACCCCATTGTTTCGCCCAGCTGTAACTTGCGTGCATGTATATATATATGTATGTTTATAATTACATTTCTGGTAGTATACAGTAGTGCATGCCATAAATTCAGTGAGATAGGCAATTGTTGGACGAGGAGAATGGGCTGAGGTCTTTGTGGATGGGACAATAGTTGAATGTGATGGAAACAGTGTAGCAGGAATGCCTTGAAACATTCATTAATTTATTAATTTAGCTCGATGTAAATTACCATGTATGCCGTTTAAGCTGTCCAAGCTAGTAGTAGGTTTTCAGCGTTTTTCTCTTCTTGCTATGTTGATTCTTTTTATTTTTCCGCATCTGAGCGCAGTAAACCGGTTACGCAACACCACGCACCGACTCCTGGCGCTAAAACGTGATATTTCCACATGAACAGCTAATCTACCAAGGTTCTTGCTCACTGGACCTTTCTTTTGCAGTGTCGTTGCAACATTTTGTTTATTTATTATGCTTCCACAGTCATTACTATTTCTAAACAGATCAAATCTTCAGAAAATCGATGCTAAGAGACCAAACATATCCTGTAGCAATTCCTAATTGACCTTCGCTGTTATCCGACCGCCAGCACTCCAGCGCAGCATCCAGATAGTATACGACCGACCGCCAATGATCAGGATTCGAAAATGAGTGTAAAGCATGACTGTAACCAGCACTATTAAAACTTTAAAACCAAATCCGAAACGGGGAACAATAGACAACATTAAATCTAAGTACCTATCGTTGAATCACTAAACTAAAATATGAAAAATTAACAAAAACTCGCCAGATGATCAACATGCAAGTATGTCCTGCATAATTCTGTCCATTGGGTCCCGTTGCTGGGTCCCTATGTTCTGCCTTTACATAAGATCACTCAAATAACTGCCAAGTTGAGCTTGATTGGTCCCCCAACGGGCCTTGTTCCTCATTTTGGCTTTGATCCTCATATAAAACATAATTCCCTAAATTCATATTGTTTTCCAGTTTTATTGGTTATACCTAGTTCAAACGATTACGTTGGCGTCGTATACCATCTGAGTC
Organism: Adelphocoris suturalis; assembly: GCA_030762985.1. Classification (NCBI taxonomy): domain Eukaryota; kingdom Metazoa; phylum Arthropoda; class Insecta; order Hemiptera; family Miridae; genus Adelphocoris; species Adelphocoris suturalis. The sequence continues at coordinate 50,390,933 of CM061043.1, read as the reverse complement.
GTGCTGGAAGTGATGGGTGTGGGGGTCTGACAATTTCACATTAGGGTACCTACCTTCAATTATTATCAAATATCTACCTATACCTACTTTTTTTTCTTATCATAACTTATCAGTGTCTTCAGTCACTTAAATACTGGAGTGGTTCTTCGAAGGTTTTCTGTTGTTTGGCTATTCTATTGGTTGACACACTAATTATTAGTCATTCTAGCAGTTAAGTTCAACCCCCCCCCCCCCCCTGCTATTTTAGGATAAGGTCCCAAACTGACCCAAACATATATAAATAATAACAGTAGGGGAGTTGGATACGCGCGTCTTCACCTGTGTAAGAACTGTTGATGACCGTGAATCGGACGGAGGTATTTAAAAGTAATTTGATAGGAAATGAATAAGCGGTTAGCTTACCAAGTAGTAGGCCACCTATTAGCCTCTCATCTCTCAGGGCGAAGCAGAATTACAGGTTAGGGCACCGTGACATTGCGTCACCAGGGTTTCCTGTGTGGGATATTTAATATTCACCTTACTTGGTTTTTGGCTTTGAATTTTAGACGATATACTGATTAAAAATTCGTTCAGTTATTGATAAAACGCAAACGGAATTCCATTTTTGGAGGAGTCCTAGAAAATGTCGGCAAGATTTCCACCTTGCAAGGTTTAGATAGCCTTGGTAACAGTGAAAATGGCAGTTTCGCTACTGGACCTACCATGGCAATGGAGGCATTGAGGTCAGTTTCCGGAGATGAGATGAAAATTCTCCAAAATTCTAATTTTCATTCGGATTTTTCGTTAAGCCCCCCTTGTACAATTTTGGTCTACTAGTCAGTGTACGTCTGTGCATGTCTTCTAATCCTTGTAAAAGGCAAAACTATGCAACATACACGTACTCTAAGGATTGGTTGCTATATTCATTGTGCAGGTTGCGCTCTACATGGTCCCGTACAATTGCAGTTATACCTCTACAGTTTTTTAAGAAATGTTCAGGAATCGTGTGGTTTGGAGTGTAGATAATGTCCTATGGCTAACGTTTTTCTCGGATTAATACATTGGAACTTTTCTGGAGCCGTGTCTCAGTGATATATTTACATTTATCATCCAATTTTGTTTAAAAACTCAGGAATTGTCAAAATAGGCCGCCAATAAGGAGCGTTACCCACGTATTCATTTTATATTTTGAAATGAAAATAGATTCCATTCTAAGAAATTTTATACCATCCGCTCTCTCTTACGTTGAGTAGTTTTCGTTCTATGATTTTTTAAAGTTTGCACTCGTGACTTCACACTGGGCGGCAGAGGGGCCCAGGCGGGAGGGGTGCTTTGACGTCACCAGTGTGCAAAACAGTGTACAATTCTTTTAAACATCATAGCTTCTGCGATTTTCATCTGATTACGGTAAAATTTTCAGTAATTTAGCTGATTTAAGTCGAAAAGGTCTTCGGTGAATTTCATTGATCCCGTAAGTGTGTCTGGAATAAGCTTGGGATTCTGTAAACACTCTGCTTGAAATTTCGAGATGATTACTAATGAATCGTTTGTTTACAACCCCTTTCTGTTTTTCTCCTACTTCGCAATTTATAAATTGATATTGTATTCCGAATTTCAAATTTTTAATGACCGATCTGGTTGTGGAACGAAGAAAATACATATGTGTCACTCTGACAGCCGATTTTAAAATCTGCGTTTGTCATCGAAGTGAACAATTTATGTTTTGGACCGAACAACTGTCTCTCGTCATTATAATTTAAGTAGTGTCGTCTGTTGTCCCATGGTTTCATTCCATTAAATCATCATTGGCTAATCCAAAAGAAGCCTGCCAATTATCGGCCCTGGAATTGCTTAATAAATCCAGCGTGACAACTTGATTTTGCGAACAATTTTTTGAATGCGTCATCAATCATTCGTCAAATATCAACTTCCAAAAGCCCCTTTAACGCAATGTCACGAATGACTCACTCGTGGGCCCTAACGGTGATTCCAATGGAATTTATTTACTCATATTTCTTAATAGATCTGTAAATTACTGAGTATGTGTAACTCGCAGATTTTACTTCCAATTTTGCAAAAATTCATAACGTAATATATTATAATATGGTTACACAGTTTCATTTACGTTATTATTGTCGTATTTGAATAGTGTTTCATTAATATACTGACAAGTTGATGTAATAGAACATTTTAGCGATGTCGCAAAGTCAATATTATCACTAATGAAGATGAAGAATGCATTATGTAATTCTGCGGTTGACAGCACCACTCTCCTTATAAATCATAACTGCTGAGCGTCACAACATGAATACATACTGTCATATTGGGTGTGCCAATAGCTACCTCACTCACAAATTATTTGAATAATCGTGTAGGTAAATATGCGATATGAAGGATGGATTCAGAGTATATATATATATATATATATATATATATATATGTGTGTGTGTGTGTGTGTGTGTGTGTGTGTGTGTGTGTGTGTGTGTGTGTGTGTGTGTGCGTGCGTGTGTGTGTGTGCTTGCTCGCACGTGTGTGTCTGTGTGTTGTAATTAACGGACGGTACACCTACTGTTCTACAGTCAGATTATTTGAAAATGATTAATTTTACACATTGTGGTTACTTAGCAATGCCTATTAGAATATAACTTAGCGTAATAAATCAGGCTTAAGGATCATGAGATGTTGTGATAAAATGAGATCGTTCCAAAAAGTGGCGAAATGGAGATAATTTGGTTCAATTCAGGAACGTACCCGCAACCGCGAGAAAACTGTTTTTTCTTTTGTTATTTAATATATTACTAAATTTGTTCTTACTCAACTTGAGATGCTGAACTTTGGAATGGGACTCTGTTCGGTGTAGTACACAGTTACCAGATGGAAAAATACGATTGGAGGACTTGAGGGAGGACACAACATCTACATGGAGGACAAATGTTTTAAGATTGAAAAAATCATAAATAACTTCTAATGTATTCAAACATATATAAAAACCAATGTTAAAGCACTTTTAAAGCAAACTTATCAAAAATATAAGTACCTAACTATCTTTGTTTTGATTCTCATTTCTCTTCCACACAACCACAATGTGCCACAGCGAAGCGTGGCTTGGTACAGCTAGTTAAATGATTATAGCTTCCCTAGTTTAGGGCTGCTTTGGGACAAGGCATAATTATTGATCCCTTATTGACACCTTCAATGAGCAATGAAATGTGTTCTTGACTTAAGAAATGTGAATAAATTGTGAAAACATTTGAAGAAATTGTGGAAACATGATTACTTAGCAATTAGGTATACCATGAAAATAGATTGAATTTGTTTTGGGTATTTACGAGTACGTTCACGAATACGCAGAGGTATGCTGTTATTGAGAGTTCCATTTAGTGTTATTGGTGAAGTATACTGTCGCATTTGTTTCCATATTTCATTCTTTTAATTTATTCGCCGGAAGGTACATCAGTAACTTCATTTTGACAACAAACACAGTAATAGGTAGGTACCTCACTTAATGCTAAATTTGAGTTTTTTAGTCTTTCTTATGAGTGTTGAATAATATATCAAAATAGATTATGGAAATCGAATGCGCACACGATACCATTGATCGGCAATGACTTTATAGGGGACTATCTAGAAGCAGACCCACACACTCCCAAAAAATGACATCAGCTTCGGTCTAATTAGTCTTTGATTTTTTGTCTGTGTCAACCATATTTAGTTTTATCATTTACGTACCTTTCGGAGGAATCCGTCGTCACCAATGAACTATATATGTTATATAGTTATATAGTTACACATGGTATACATTGTTATACATATTACATAGTTCGTTGGTCGTCACTAGCAAGTCGGGTACCGGGGGCCAGCGCTTTCGATGCAAAGACATCATCATCATCAGGCCGTCGAAACAGAGCACTGTTTCGACGGCCTGATGATGATGACCAGTACTCGACTTGCTAGTGACGACGGATTCCCCCGAAACGTACGTAAATGATAATTTTACTATTACTGCTAGCGGAAATTACATTTTAGATTTAATACCAAATTTAGTTTTGGGCATGCGCAATAATTATTACTCAAACAATCACAATATAATTAACGGGACGTTTCTCCAGAACAATACCCAACTACCACCCCAGTTTGAATGATATCGGCCGAATCAGACTGACAAGGTAGGTACTAAAATTGATCAATATGCTCTAAAACCCAAAAACCCAATACAAATTTTAATTTTGGAACACAATTTTGTTTCTAGTTCTCGCACAAAGCTCCCCTACCTTCGGTAGTGAGGAAGCCAAAATACAAACCCGGAGATCCGCGTCAGTAAACCCGAGACACGCGATCGCCGCGGTCGGATCTTCCTGGAAGCAACGTTTGAATGACAAGCAGGTTTGTGGATGTTGCCCACTTCCTAAGTAGTACCTAATATTCAATCGCCTCGCGACAGTAAGTGCTCTTTGTTGTCGTTGCATTTCATTTCGCGGGTGTTGGTTTCAAACTTATCTTCACTCAGTCGTTGTTTGGTCTGAAAAGGACCCTTTTATCCCGTTCAGAGCGACCCTGAGGTTTCGGAAGACATTTAGATTTAGATCTAGTGGCTTTTGAAACTGTCGGCTAACACAAGTCGAGGTCAAACGTCCCCGCTCAACAGTTGGCGAGTCCTTCCCTCCTCCATGTGAGAATGCAGGATGGTCCTCGTGTCGGTTTTCTAGTTTCCTCCAAAAAGTTTCATGACTACCTACAATCTGATAGGTACACTTTTTCAATAAGTTGGAATTTCAAATTACAAAAGGGGCTTTGAATGACGCTCGAAAGGATCAAGTCTGAAAATTTGATTCTGAGTCCTTGACACCATCATTTGTTTGGTTGGATCTGTTTCACAACCTCCTGCCTATTATACGTCTGGGGATGTTCATAAAATAGCCATATTGTCTCAATTACATCCTTGAATTTCATCTGTGTGGTCATTTGAGGAAGGTATAGTAGTGTCTAGTGTGGAAGCCAAAACGGTTCCCATCAAAACACAAAAAATGTCGTCTGCCACGATCAGTGGTCGTTGCACCTGAGTAATGTTGATGCAGGTGTAATCGAACTCTGAAGAAGGTTGTGATTTACCGTGCGTTGAGTGGTCACGCTCCAAGGCACTTGAGAGGTCAAGGGAGGCCGTCTCAACGCCTCGTCTGAATAACAAGCTATAAGAACTTGACTCCCAGTTACGATATTCTTATGAACTGCCTATTCTATTAGTCTCCCTCAGAATAGGTGCTTTAATTGCCGGCGTAATACTTTATGATAAAGAATCATAATAAACAAGTGGATTCGGAAAAACTTCCGCTCGTTTCTGTTTTTTCTTGGATCCGTTTTTTTACTTTATTTTATTTATTTATTTATTATTTTTTTTTTAAATGTTTTATGCTGCACCTCAAAAAGAAGGGTCATTAGCGGTATTGAACAAGGTCACTAAAGGGACACTGGAAGTGGCACGATTCTAAGAGGAGCCATGTTGCCATCCTTGACTAAAAAGGAGCGCCATCATGGCACTGGCAACTCGGAAGGAGTGACAAAATTAGGGGTACAGTGATGACTACTTTTAGCCCCCAAAGAGGATAAAAAAACCCCAAACATAAAGTAATACAACTAAGACTAGATGTAAAATAGTCCAATAACTATACATGCTACTATATACAATCAGCAAAGTGAAATAGAACTACGACTAGATGTATTTAAATGTATCACATATCACAGTTCGTAGTAGAGCTCAGCGGCTCTCAGGTACAACAACAGGGATCGGACCTTGCCTGGTCCGGATAAAACGTCAACCCACTGAGGGGGCTGATGCTGGACTCGGAGATCCACAAGGGCTTGGCAACCCACACACAACATCTCGGGCTTCTGCACTAAGCAGGTGTCTGTGAGTAAGACGGGTATGGCCAGTGGAAACCCGGTTGACCACTATTCGATCCCTCCTTGGAAGTAGGGTTACGAAAGGGCCCTCCGGGCTCTAGTCCCGAAGCTAGTCCAGTGACCTCACCCTGCCTTTGCTAATGCCAGATGGAATTGGCTTTATGTTGCATGTAGGAGATTTGATCCTCTATGCGGATAGGTAACATATCAATAGAGTTATCACCAATGACTTCATGGATCTGTTCTCCAATCATATGTTATCAAAGTTTAGGGAGCTATTGAAATGGCTTCAAAATTTCGAAAGATTAATTTTTCAAAATTTTCCTTCGCGGAAATCCGTTTTCTGTGCATTCTGAAACGGTTCCTGGGTTTTAACATATAATTGATTTGTCATTCCAGACGATACCCCTCCAGACCTAACTTGACTAACCCCAAAGTAATTTACAACTCCTATGAGACCTACCCATTGAGCAATTCAGGGGAAACAAATTCAATCACACACTTGCTTTGTAGGTGTTTGGTGTGTAAGAGAACCCGCAGATCGTACTTTGGTGTAAAGGTTATTCAAAGTGAGGATATGGTAACCATTCTGGTCTGTTCATCAGATAAAAGAGTATGGAAAATTTATAAATTCATCTGTCCACATTTTACTTTATGCAACGGCTCTGAGCCGTCAGTGTAGATGTTAATTAAAGTATTCGTAAAGCTTTATTTTTATTTATTTTTGTTTTTTGTTCAAACTTAAACTTTGTCTAGTGCTCTCCTAACTATGGTCAGTATTATTGTATAACTGCTTTTGTTGTAGTGCCATTTGTTTCGGTATTGTATTTTTAAATTGTAATTTTACTCCTAATAATATATTTTCACTGGATTTTTGCCTATAGGGATTTTAAAACTGGGATTATAACTTTGTATACCTACTTAACTGTATTCAGTTCTGAATTATTATTATTATTTTTGCCTCGATAGACCCTTATGTATTTGATTATCGTAAAAATAATTTATTCTTCATATGGAATTCCATCTGCTAATGCCAACCTTGTAGTGTCATATGGGCTTTTACAGTAAACGCTTAAACTGAATTGACGATACCTCTCCTTGGCAAAGAAAAATCCGTTCTTCCGTAAAAAATTAAGCATTCAATACAACAGAATGTGTTGGTAGAACGCCACTTTTCGAGCATAATAAAATTCTCAAATTTAACAAATTTGCTTTTAAAAAAGGCCATAAATCGGTACATTTGTCCTTATTTTATAGCCAAATGTTACCTGAATAGCAAAATTTTAAAACAAATAAAATGTTAATAAAACTATAAATTAAAATATTTATGAATAATTGCCTACATGTTTCAAGAAAATGTGGTGAAATTTCATTAAAAAATCCAATACATAGATTCTATCACAAACTGGTTTAAAATGCTAAATTTGGTTTTTGTAGCAGAATAATAACAATGATACATAATACAATGCATTTTATATTGGGTACAATGGCTAAAAACATGCAAATAGCACTTATTATATACAATGTTATGTATCTTGGATACGATGATATAAGTACAATGAATACATGATACATGATGGTACATAACGATGCATTTACTAGCTACGGTTATTCATACAGGGAGTTAAGTAAAAAGGAATTATAACTAAAGTGACAACGAGGTACGAGGTTCCTACATTTCTTGTACGTAATAAACTGTTAGTTCTTGTAAGGGTTAGAAACGGACGAGTGAGTTGGTAGGTACCTACTTATTGTAGTACGCGGTATTAATTACTACGGGTTCGTGCATGTCGTCTCTTTGGATGAAATAATTTACACGAAACGTGATTTATATTTTTGTTATTGTTAACTTGACTCACCCGTATGAATCGCACCTTGAATAAACTGAGCGTCGCTAATCCTTATTTTCTATCTTGCAGTGTCCACGTTCGGTTGGTATGTAAGAACGGGAACTATCCTATAGGTGGTGTAAAGAATTATTGGCTGTTAGTTATTGCGACCGAGGAATAGAAATCCCTGAGCGTATTGTAGGTCAGCAGGTTCTTCCAAGAGCTGGACGCTGTCTTGCGCAACTGTTTAACGTCCACAATAGTCAGGCCGACCCTCGACCTCTTAGTTGGATGCTGAGCTTACATACCAATATAAAATCGTGTAGGTAACATCACCGATCGTTATCAGGTTGCTAACATTTCATTGCTCTCAAAAATATTGAGCTCTAAAATGTTAGATGTATTGTTAAGATAGTTGATATATGTATGTGAACCACACCTCGTTTATGCCTTTACCAGCATTTGAAAACACTAACTCTGGACTCGGTAGACCCGGGCATTTAGATACCCCAGTGTAATTTTTACCACACACCCAGTTAACGAAGAAACTCCTGTTGTATAACTGTTGTATAGCTTGTTTCTGGGTGTACCGCGCTGTTTTTCACAAGCCATACACGCAGAAATATCTATCTGCTTTCAATTAAATTTAATAGCTATCTACACGATCAAGAGCTTGTTCATGAGTTCGGAGCGCCCATGATTATTTTGGATTCAGTAACAGACCGTAATGAAACGTGGGATGAGTGGTGGAAAAGGCTGGTATGAGTAAAGAGAAAACAGTGCCATTTGGTCTAGTGGGGCGACAACTTGCCTCGCTTTTGGCAGAAGAAATCCAGAAGCTCGTAGATGTTAATTAAAGCTCAGGAAGGATTTTCGTGCAGTTTGCCACTTAAGGGTGGACAAGATTTCAGCAGGAGGACACATCTGGGGCCTACTTGTCAGAAGAATAGGACTGAGGGGGCAAGGAAAAATTGAAAAGCTGGTGAAACGATCGTCTGCTTGGCTCTGCTCGGAAAGAAAATTACAGAGTGCGTATCTTTATGAAACTGGTGTCAAAATGGAGGCTCAGGTAATCCAACAACTGTAGGTAATTGACAGGCATAATAGTGGCGAAGTACTTCAACCACATTCACGACTACTTACTTGATGGGAGCACAGTTCTGAAGATGTTGGAGTCCAAGCATTCAAATCAAGTGACACCTAGCCCTGATTGCTTCATTGCTTCAACTCTGCAAGAAATTTATGTTTCTGGAGGTCACGAAACTAAATTGCTCATTCGCTGAAAGGTTGTGCAGGCCAACTGATGCAGAAACGTGGAGGGGCATGCTGTTGAGATTCGGACATCACTATAATAGATGGAACAGGATAAAGGCCCTGTGGCTCGCAAAAAAGTTGCATTGATAAAAATACGAGTGAGTGGGAGAAGTCCTTCAAATAGTTTGTGCAAAATCACCGGCATATAGACTTAAAGAGGAATGTAGTTCAGTCTGTGGAACAGCTTTATAGAACAGTAAAGGCTGGTTTTTATCGATGTTTCAGCAAAAAATTATAAAATATGATTAGATTTTTCAGTATAATTTTGTACGAAAATGTTTTAATGTTCTAGTTCATCGATTATAAACTTCTTTTTACTAAATTTCTGTTAAAAAGTTTAAATATAACGACATTTAGCTGTTTGAGCTATTTTTTAGCACTTTTTAACTTTTATTTTACCAATTTAGGTGCTCGAAAAGTGCTGGCCAACGAACTCATTATTTAATCTAAAAAGCTTGATTTTGTGGTGGAAGAACGGGATTTTATCTAAATATGAAAGAGAGTTGTCTGGAATGACACACACATACACATCATATGAAAAAGCACTGCGAAAAAGAGAAAAGAGAGAGTGACAAAATTAGAATAGAATCCTCAAATCTATAACTTTCAGGCGATTATCCCCTAAATTCTATCTATTGAAATAAACCTATAAATAAATATCTGTAGCTTTATATAATATAACGGCTACTGGGCGAGGCTGGTTATCTATTAGTAATTGGAGGAACCAGCAGTTTAGTGGAGAGAGTAGATAGCTGTTTCGGCATGTGTACAAATATGTACTATGTTTCCCGAACGAATTAGTTATACCACGCCAACTCACTGTAGCTGTAGTCATAGAAACTGAACAGTTTAGTGGGTATAGTAGGATACATAGTTGTTCCGTCGTGTGTACAAAATTATTAGTGTGTACCGAACGAATAAGTAGTGACTGTGCAACTCACTCTATTCGGAGGTATATGAAACAAATAGTTGGCGTTGTCATAGCTGATTCTCGTACCAGAATATGTAATAGGTATGTAGGGTGTCTAATAACAGGTAGGAGGATGGGGTGCACGAGTACTGGATCGTACAGGCAGAAGCCTCTATGTTCTTTACTCTCAAAACAGTTTTGTTTCCTTAACTACTACAGTAGAGACAGTAGAGGTAATAGTGGCATCGTGACATACTGAAACTAAAGGATGGGAGGAATTTTTAAGGCACAGTAATAATCCAAGGATATTCCTCATTCTGTAGGATATTCAGCTAATTCATCGAATGGATTGAACTAGGTACTCGTATCTAAGCTGTACACTGCATTGTGCCGTGCAAAAGGGTGGGAGAGATGTTTATGGCATATTTATGGTCCGAGGATGGGTGAGAGGGACGTTTATGGCATAACTATGAACCCATGATGTTCCTAATTCTATAGTATATTCAGAAAATCCATAGACTGGGTTCAATTAGGTACTCGTATCTATACTGTATACTAGTGGTGCCATACTGAAGAATGGTAGGGGTGCTTATGACATAGTTATGATCCCAGGATATCCCTTATTCTATAGGATATTCAAGAGATCCCTAGGCTAACTACTCGTATCTAAACTGTACGCTGAATGGTGCCATGCTCAAGGATGGTAGGGATGCTTATGGCATAGTTATGATCTCAGGATATTCCTCATTCTGTATAATATTCAGAAGACCCATAGACTGGGTTCAACTACTCGTATCTAAACTGAACACTGAATAGGTACTAAAAAGTCAGCTGTAATGGATCGTTTCCGTCGATGCGACCACCGATGTCGGAACGGAGGTGGCTTTAAAAGAGACCGCGAGGGTTATTGGGTCAGGATGAAGGTTGTGCAAAGGAATATTGTATAAGACAGCCCCCGGAAGGTCGCACGCTTAGTGAAAGTGGCTGATTGAGCTCCGTTCTCAACAGATGGATCTCACACGCCGCTGAATCTGAAGTAACCGATACAACTTGTCTCCTCATGGCACCAACACGCGCTACATTTCCCTGTAGTAGTAAAACGGGCAAATAGATGAATAGATAAATAGAAAACAAGCTTTTATTGATAATACCTATTCAGAATTACCAAAAAGTTCAATTTAGGTTGGTACAGATCGGGTAATGGTACTACCCGAACAGCCGGAGATCTAATGCATTTATAATTTAGTATGGTAGTACGAGTACTTAAATTATCACTTGATTCAAAAATGTTTTGTTACTGTATTCTGCATAAACATGAAGTATATCATACACATATTCTATATTGCAGTTCTATGAAGGGTGTATCAGACACGACTCGCCAACGTTCATGGAGCGATTCTACAACTGATTTGCAACAAAAACTGCCCCTTAGCCTTTTTTTAGAGGCTTCGTTTCCGAATAATTTCACTTTTAACATTTTTTTCGTGTTTTTGACCTTATGCCACTAAAATGTCATAACTCCCTTAATTTGATGAGTAAATTAAAATATGATGACACCGTTGAAAAATGTTGAATTTCCTATCTCCCCGATGCCAAAACAAGAACTTTTGAGCAGCTCCGACGGCTAAAAAATGAGGTCAAAGTCAAAGTTTTGAGCATTTGACAAAATTTCACAGTTTTGAATCCGCTTATTGACTTTTTTTACTTTAGTGCTTTTGAATCCCCATCTTCAGGATTTTATTTCACTTTGCCTATTTGAGGGGAAAAGTATGTTTGTATGTTGAAAAACATAGTTATTTTCTATGAAATCGACGGTCTTTGTGAAAAATTACCCTCTAAAAAAATTTGAGTTTGGCGCCGGTTTCTACGTTTTTTTTTTTTTTTTTTTTTTTTCACGCTGAATCGAATGGTAACACTTACAGATCTTCCCAACTCCGTTAGAACAGAGTTTTACACTTTAACAAACTAGTTTATCCTTAAAAACACATAAAATTGAGCATAACAAAGGAACTAAAAATTCGTGAGTTAAAGTGTAAAACTCTATTATAACGGAGTTGGGGAGGGAAAAATGAATACCGATTTTGCTTCCTCTATTGAAGGAAGGAATGCTTCGTTTTCGATCTAGAAATTGAAAAAATTGATACCCTCCAAAATCAGTATTTCCATTTGCTTTCAGTGAATTTACGTAGAAAATGAAGCTATTGCAGTGGCTCGATAAATTTCAAAATCAAAATTTTTGAAAAATTTCATCATTGAAATCCGTTTCGAGGCATTATGAAACTATTCCTGGTGTTTGCGCTTTTTCATATGTGTACTTATTATGAGACATTTTCATATGTATATTATGAGTCTACACTTCATTTTGACAAAGGCAAACGCCGAAATATAAACAATGGTGTAAGGCTTCCTAAAACCATTCTGTATTTATGTTATAATTTTCACTGCACATCTGTACCAAAAGATATATGTATATATATGTATATATATATATATTTGTGTGTGTGTGTGTGTGTGTGTGTGTGTGTGTGTGTGTGTGTGTGTGTGTGTGTGTGTGTGTGTGTGCGCGTGCGAGTATACGTGCGTGCGTGTATGTATATAAATATGTGTCATTCTAGACGATAACTCTCCCCAAGACTGAGATAAAAAAAATCCGTTCTTGCGCGGCAAAAAATCAAGCTTTCCAAACGAAAGGATGAGTTCGGAGGCCAGCACTTTTTGAGCACATTAAATTGGTCAACTTTCAAAAATTGTGTTGAAAAAAAAAAATCACTGAAACGGCTACACATTGTTAAATTCATAATTTTTAGCACAATATTGCTCAAATAAATTTTATCAAATATGAAGTAGAACATTAAAAAATATATGTGCAAAATTATGCTGAAAAATGTACTTAAATTTCATTACAATTTGGTATACAATCGATAAAAACTTCAAGTAAAGCGAAAAATCCAAAAGCTCTGTTTTACTCATTAGAATACGTTTTTTGCCATAAAAATAATGGTTAACATTTTCTAGGCACTCAAAAAGCTCAAATTTCAAACAATTTAACACAGTATATTATAATAGCTTAAGAAAATTCGCTCATACGATCATGCTGCATGACTGGAACTTTTTTGCGTTTGAAAGCATGCTTAATAAAGTTTGGTTCAGTGTCTGTCTTGTCTATATGTGTGTCCATGGTTAATCCTTGTCACACCCAAAATTATATCAAATAGCCCCGTTCACTCAGGAGTACACAATTGGTGGCACATTGCCCAACCGTGTGGTATCGATACAGGATCTTGATGTGATCCTGGATTCCCAACTCACGTTTTTGGACCATGTCACATCAGTATCGACTAGAGTGATGCGGGCTGTAGGGTTCATAAAGCGAAATACCAGAGAGTTTAAGCATGTTCCTGAATTAAGACTCTATATAAAATGCTATTAGTTCTCCCAGTTATGTAATACGCTTCAGTGATTCGGAGCCCATATTATAAGTGCCATGTGAACCATCTTGAGAGAGTTCATTGAGATCCCTACGATATGTGGCGTACAAGCTCCATGTTCCTCGGAACGTTAATGGATGAAATTACTCCGTAGATATTCATTACTTCACCTCACTTCTGATGCATTTTTCCTTTTCTCTCTTCATTTTTCCTTAATTCCTTCTCTCTTCCTAATTTTATTCTCTCCCTCTCTTATTTTTGAAAAACTTTGAAATTATGTATATTTAGAGCCATCTGTCCATTTTTAATGTTAATTTATCTGTACAGAAACCTAATTAGAGGGGTCTTTACCCTACATCTGTATTAAAACAAATAAATAAATTGAAATTGAACGAATTGAGCTATGAACACCTAACGGATCGCTGTGGAGTGATGTGCCCCCAAGCCAGGAGTTTCTTATCCGATCATTTTTCCACAAGTTGCTGCTTGGCCATGTGGACTTCTGTCGAAGGTTAACTTTCTGCTCCCGCGTCTTGCCTCACGCTCTGGAGACCTGTTTGGGTGCCATTCTATGCAACAAATTATGTGTACCGTTGCCACTGTCCCGGCTGCAAGCCAACAATTCTGGAAGCAAACTATGTTATTACGGAGTGCCCCGAAATTGACTTCTTTTTCTATCGTTACTCTCTCTACGTCAACTAAAGGAACTAGTTTTTTGCCAAAAAACTGGTAGTTAACTATTCGTTTGCATTCAAAGATCTCAAACACCATAATATAATATGGTAATTTACGAAAATTCGCTCATAAGATCATGCTGCATGAATGGAACTTTTTCTTTTCATTTCAATCAATGTGATTACAAGGCAGAAGTCATATTTACGATTTTATTCCAATGGAGATGTCTCACCTTTTAAATTCAGTTTCGATTAGATTGGGTAACTGTTTCGCGAAGTGACCCCTCCCTAAGGGTCGCGCTCTGATAATCAAATCCACGTTGTGTCAGTTATGGTAATAGCGGGGCAGGTCGTGGCTGGGGGAGGGAGCCCGCGAAAAGGCCACCCAGCGGAGTGAGTGTTTCACAAACCGACAAGCTTCAACTTTACAATCGCCCAGGAGCAGGGAACTTGTGAAGCACAATGAAAATGTGTAATGTCCCGAAATAATGATACGAAGATTCGTAAGGGAGGGAGAGAGAGAGAGAGAGAGAGAGAGAGAGAGAGAGAGAGAGAGAGAGAGAGAGAGAGAGAGAGAGAGAGAGAGAGAGAGAGAGAGAGAGAGAGAGAGAGAGAGAGAGAGAGAGAGAGAGAGAGAGAGAGAGAGATGAGAGAGAGGGAGAGAGAGAGAGAGAGAGAGAGAGAGAGAGAGAGAGAGAGAGAGAGAGAGAGAGACTGTTTTTATTATTTATCTGTACGATTTAGGGCCAAAAGGCCCTCTCATACAGTTACACAGAATTATAGAATAAAATAAATTCACAAATCGCTGTCAGTCATCACAAAAATTAATATGTAAAACAAAATATCACAAGTAGAAGGAATTAGATTATAAATAGGTATATATCTCAACGTAAATTAATTATTGCTTATGATTGTTGCCATATATGAAGTTGCTCACGAAGTTGACTTGTTAGTTATATCGGCTCAACAATTTTTCTTTCTAATTTTTCTTAAATGTTGCAATAGAATCATCAAAATTATACAAATTAGGAAATTCACTATATATATTCTAATGGCTCTCACTAGAGAGAGCGAGAGAGAGAGAGAGAGAGAGAGAGAGAGAGAGAGAGAGAGAGAGAGAGAGAGAGAGAGGAGGGAAGAGGAGAGGAGATGGTAGTTGCCTATGCAATGAAGATGCACCACAAATATGGGAACACATAATAATGAACTGTGTTCTTTTGGGGCCGCAGAGGTCTAGGCTATAATTAGAAAGGTGGTGCTAGAAAGTTCAGGATGGCCAGTGGATTTTAGTGTAGGTAATTGTTAAGAATTACTTAAAAGATTTTGTAGTTTTTATTAATTCTATGGATTTTGATTTTTAATTTAGAAGTGATGACTTATCTTTGAAGATGTATTGGAAATCGCGCCAGATGACTTAGTTTGAGGTTTATTATATATGATTGTTTTGTGTTATAATTGCCTGTAATCAGAAATGGGGACAGGCAGAATAGATGCCCTATACGAAAGTTTAGTTCAGATAGGAAAATGGAAAAAAAACCCTTCAGGATAATTGTTTTTGTAGATGTGTTTTTCAACGTCGATTGATGAAGATTTATCGACGATTACATCTCCAACACATCAGCAAGTGAAAAATATGACTGGCGGAAATCTACACCTAGCTATATCTGTGCTATGCGAGGTGATTTGCTTGCTATATAGTTGAGATATCAAAAATATCTTCTGGGAACACGCGTGAGGTCGTGAAGTAAAGCCAGTAAACCGTATCTAACTACCGTTTTCCTCGCAGTTAGTTTTGAGCGGTCAACGGGGTTTTTCCGAGGAGCCCACATCATTTTTGTTAACCGAAGCACTAATACGCTATTTTCCCCGGTTCTGATTTCACGAAAGTCTTGTAGTGTCATTAGGATAATACGCGGTGATATCGCTAAGCAATCATTTTGGACTTGAAAACAATTTGTTAAAATCCATTTAAGTTAGATAAACCAACCGAAACATGTTAGCCTAGATACAACCTAAATTCAGAGAAAGGCTACATCCGGCACAGGACGGGGGGTTCGATGCTCGTTTAATGTGCACAAGAACGTTAAATAGACAATCAATCCTCGTATACAGGGTGTCTAGCAGAAGTGATGGGTACAAACTCAAGGAATCGATTTAAGAGCTCATTTCTGATCGAAAGTTACTCATAGAGGATTTCTTTTTGAACGCTTTGTTTTCAATTTATTAAATTTTTAAAGATTTCTTTCGAGATTTGTA